>CAKNXH010001128.1:90174-101282 GCA_932178445.1 Andricus quercusramuli | reverse complement strand
CAAAATCAACTTTATATGAGCGTATTATTTCCGCCTTCATTTGTTCAAATTTGTGCAACCAACTTCAACCCCTAAAAACTACCCCTTTTGCGGCAAAAATTATGGCGGGGCCAGGGAAACGTTTCGCTAGCACCGATGTTGTCAAAAATCAACTCTATATGAGCGTATTACTTTGTCTCAATTTGTTCAAATTTGTGCAACCAAAACCAATCCCTAAAAACTACCCCAATACGGCAAACAATATGGCGGGACCAGCGAAACGTTTCGCTGGCCCCGACATTATCCAAAATCAACTTTATATGAGCGTATTATTTCCGCTTTCATTTGTTCAAATTTCTGCAACCAACTTCAACCCCTAAAAACTACCCCTTTTGCGGTAAACATTATGGCGGGGCCAGGGAAACGTTTCGCTGGCACCGACATTGTCAAAAATCAACTCTATATGAGCGTATTACTTTGTTTCAATTTGTTCAAATTTGTGCAACCAAATCCAACCCCCTAGAAACTACCCTCTAAGCAGCAAACACTATGGTCGGACCAGCGAAGAGTTTCGCTGGCCCCGACATTATCCAAAATGAACTTTATATAAGCGTATTATTTTCGTCTTAATTTGTTCAAATTTGTGCAACCAAATACAACCCCTAATAACTACCCCAATACGGCAAACAATATGGTGGGGCCAGAGAAACGTTTTGCTGGCCCCGAAATAATCCAAAATTAATTTTATATGAGCGTATTATCTTCGTCTTAATTTGTTCAAATTTGTACAACCAACTTCGACCCCTAAAAACTATCCCCTATACGGCAAACACTATGGTGCGGCCAGCGAAACGCTTCGCTGGCCCCGACATTATCCAAAATCAACTTTATATAAGCGTATTATTTTCGTCTTAATTTATTCGAATTTGTGCAACCAGCTTCAACCCCTAAAAACTACCCCCAATACGGCAAACAATATGGCGGGACCAGCGAAACGTTTCGCTGGCCCCGACATTATGCAAAATCAACTTTATATGAGCGTATTATTTTCGTCTTAAATTGTTCAAATTTGTGCAACCAACTTCAACCCCTAAAAACTATCCTCTGTATGGCCAACACTATGGTGCGGCCAGCGAAACGTTTCGCTGGCCCCGACATTATCCAAAATCAACTTTATGTCAGCGTATTATTCCCGTCCTAATTTGTTCAAATTTGTGCAACCAAATCCAGCCCCTAAAAACTACCCCCTATGCGGCAAACCCTATGGCCAGGGAAACGTTTCTCTGGCCCCGCAAAAGTATTTCTTACATAAGGGTAGTTTTTAGGGGCTGGAAATGCTTGCACGAATTTGAACAAATGAAGACGGAAATAATACGCAGATATAAAGTTGATTTTTGACAATATCGGTGCCAGCGGAACGTTTCCCTGGCCCCCCATAATGTTTCTGCAAAAGGGGTAGTTTTTAGGGGTTTTATTTGGTTGCGCAAATTTGAACAAATGAAGACGGAAATAATACGCTCATATAAGGTTGATTTTTGACAATATATGTGCCAGCGAAACGTTTCCCTGGCTCCACGATATTGTTGGCCGCATAGAGGGTAGTTTCTAGGGGTTGGTTTTGTTTGCGCAAATTTTAACGAATTGAGATGAAAATAATACGCTCATATAAGGTTAATTTTGGATAATGCCGGGGCCAGCGAAACGTTTCTCTGGCCCCGCCAAATTATTTCTTACATAAGGGGTAGTTTTTAGGGGCTGGAGTTGCTTGCACACATTTGAACAAATGAAGGCGGAAATGATACGCTCATATAAAATTGATTTTGGATAATGTCGGGGCCCGCGAAACGTTTCCCTGGCCACACCATATTGTTTGCCGCAAAAGGGGTAGTTTTTAGGGATTGAAGTTGGTTGCACAAATTTGAACAAATGAACACGAAAATTATACGCTTGTATAAAGTTAATTTTGGATAATGTCGGGGCCAGCGAAACGTTTCGCTGGCCCCGTCATAGTGTTGGCCGCATAGGGGATAGTTTTGAGAGGTTGGTTTTGGTTGCACAAATTTGAACAAATTAAGACGAAAATAATACGCTCATATAAAGTTGATTTTGGATAATGTCGGGGCCAGCGAGACGTTTCGCTGGCCCCGCCATAGTGTTTTCCGCATAGGGGGTAGTTTTTAGGGGTTGGATTCGGTTGCACAAATTTGAGCAAATTAAGACGAAAATAATACGCTCAAATAAACTTAATTTTGGATAATGTCGGGGCCAGCGAAACGTTTCGCTGGCCCCGCCATAGTGTTGACCGCATAGGGGGTAGTTTTTAGGGGTTGGTTTTGGTTGCACAAATTTGAACAAATTGAGACGAAAATAATTCGCTCATATAAAGTTGATTTTGGATTATGTCGGGGCCAGCGAAACCTTTCGCTGGCCCCGCCATAGTGTTGGCGGCATAGTGGGTAGTTTTTAGGGGTCGGTTTTGTTTGCACAAATTTGAACAAATTAAGACGAAAATAATACGCTCATATAAAGTTGATTTTGGATAATGTCGGGGCCAGTGAAACGTTTCGCTGGCCCCGCCAGTGTTTTTTTGAGTTATCTGGTACTTTCAGTGTTGCACAAATTCTAATTTTGGTTGAACAAATTTGAACAAATTCTGCACTAAATATTGGGCCCAGAAAAAGTTGAATATGCGTGGGTGGTAGGGCCAGCGAAATGGTCCTCAGTTGCGCGAGCCGCTACGTAGCACGCACGCACATGTCTGATGTTTCGCTGCGCTTTTAATTTCTTTTCCAGTGTTCACCTTGCTTCGAAATGTTATCCAATGTTACAGTTTTTATAATTGAAAATAAAGATAAAAAAATGAATAAAAAAGCATAAACATAAAAAAATAAAACTAAAAACGAATACAAAATTTAAATACGCTTGTGATAGACTCTGGTAACTTATTATAAGCTAACTGCGGACAAAAGTCTTTCATTTTACGTAGATCAATTTTCAAATACTTTTGAATATTTTCGTTCTCTATTTAAAATTTGTAATTTTAAGTAGTATTTTTATTTACGATAATATTATTACTATTGTTAAAGTATATGCTCGAGTATATGTACCTGGTATTGTACTTCCAGTATTTTTTAATAACAAAGCAACTTGTTTATCTCAGCATCACTGTTATTCCTTTGCTCGGGCAGCTAACTTCACACTCGTGAAATCATTGCCTCGGCCCAAGTCATGCATACAATTTTTCATCATATCGATTGAGGTATAATGAAAAATTATTTGAACAAATAAAATTATACAGAAATTCAGAAAGTTACACTAATCATACTTATAAAGTCTTCCGAATGCCATCCATGGAACAACTAAAAAATTTTAGTCTCGAAAACGTGTTTTTCGTATACCTGAGAGTGACCATTATATTAAAGCGCGTGGAACACCTGTTCATTTTCCGATTTTCAACCACTTTCTTCATAAAATTTTCTTCTCAAGGAAGTTCTTGTACATAACAATATAATACAAGGTATTTCGGTACTCATTTCTGAATATCATTTCATACATACGCGATGTTTCCTTATAGAAAACTGCCTAATTAACAAAAACCTGAGAATATGTTAAATAAACAATTAGCCGAAATTTTAAACAGGTAAATATTTCATTATTTTACATTCACAGTATGTAAGAAAAATTGCAGGCGAATGCGAACATTTCCGGTCCAATGTAAGCCAAATACCTAATCGTTTGCTCGTTATCTCGACCCTGTAACGACATGCCAAGTCCCTTCTTATTCCTATGTTAATGGGAAATTTCATGTACATGCATACACATAGCTATGACCAATTAAATTTACCTGTTGTATAAACCGCATCAATTAGATTTCTTACAAATTACATGTTATTCTAAAATTTCATATTATTTATAATTTTTCTCCATTTCCCAGTGAAAACGAAAAAATGCAGGTAAGTCAGAAAATTCTGAAGGAGGCGATCGCTGGTTTCGCCATCATGTAGATCTGGAAGAATTTCGGCTTTCATTAAGAACATTTTGAACAATTGAGAATTCTTGATAAGAGTAACATTTACTTAATACTTAATTTCAGTTTTATAGTTTTTTTTTAGTGAGTAAATAATTTAGAAATTCCAAGATGTTTTATAGAACATCAATCACAGTCCCCAAAATTAATTTTACCTTTGTGAATTGTCATAAAACTCTCAGTTAAGTGTTCATGTCCTGGCGTATAACTTTATAGGATTGTGCAATGTTTCGTGGATAGAGAACGAAAATATATTAAGCGCAGTAATACATTAGCGACCTGATTTCTAAAAAAATCATCAGTTGTTCTCTACGAAATTCTAAGAATCAGTAAAGAGCTCTGGTGGCTCAGGCGATAGTACGTCAGGCCTCCGAGCAGGAGGCCTTGGTTTCGATTCCTGTGCCGGTACCAATAGATATTTTTCTATTTACTTCTACCGAGGCTTTGGTGGTTCAAAACCCACGTTGAACTGTAGGTCCCCCCAAAAGAGGCTGGTCACCTCCCATGAAAGAGGCTTCATGTTGATGGGGCTATCCTTGAGGGTCGTGAAGTCGGCGATGAGAAGACTCGGTGGTAACTGGTCGATTTCAATCAGTAAGCACACTCATATGCATACCCTTACATAACACACCAAGGCAGTGCGTTGAATCTGTGCATCTAACTGATGACCTCAGAGGGGCCGCTCCGTCCACCCTAACCTGCCCGTTTCTCTTCACGGAGTGATTGAGGTTCATTTCACTGTGCAAAAAGGTCTGCGTCATTCACTGTGCGATGGAGTACACTTAGCACCTGTGAGGTATATTTCCAGAACGTTGGAAATAGCGAAATTGACCGAGATCTAAAAACACGGTTAAGATGGCCATATTCGCTGTATTGCCTTGAGAATGAACACGGGTGTGGTACGATATGCTTTGTAGCTTGAACTCTAGGCCGGAGGGGCCTTGTGGGCTCCTCTGCCCACATTACAAACTAACAAATTATAGATACCTAAAAGGAAAATGAGGTCTTCTTTTGGTGCTCTGAGCGTCGTCTTTATGTTATTATTCAACTAATATTGGTAACTATAAGAACAATAATTATTTTGTCAATCATCATAAATGACAAAACAAAAGTGATTTACTTAAGCTATTATATTAATTTCACTTATTACATCTTCGATGCAAAAACTTGGCCAAGTACAATGTGGCTAAAGACTATAACTGTTTTGATTTAGACTAGTAGATCAAATTCATTATTCCATCGACAAAAAACTATTTCACTATGCTAATCGACAACAAATCATCTTACAGATCGTGTCACGACGTCATTGTTCGCTTGCAGAAGGCTGTGCTCGAATCCCAGCTAGAAAAGAAGTTTTCACAACTAAAGAATATACCCATTTTAAGTGAGACTAGTAGATTAAAAGCCGCCCTTCTAACATCAAAAAACTATTTCACTACTTGTCTTGCCAAGGCTTGATTTTGAGTAGACCACCTAGTCTGAAAGGTCTGGTTTAGCCCAGGACTGGTTCTGCTCAGTCATCCAAGAGGAGTAAGAAGGCTAGGTATGGTCTGGTAGGTCTGATCTGGCCCAGGACTGGCGCTGATCAGCTAAATACACTTATAGTGAAGAATGTTTTTTTCCAAGTTGTTGAAAAAATGAGAGAAGCCCAGCCAGCAGCTGATCAGCCTCCAGATAGTGTCTAATCAGCCATCTATTCCTGGCTGACAAGCAAATAACTATCGACTGACATTCGGTCTGGCCTGGAGCTAGCTAAACAAACGATACACTTTTGTCCAGGCCCAGCCTAGACTAAAAAATTGATAAGCAAAATTTGTACACCCAAAAAAGATCTATAAATTTGTGTTCAATCCTTTTTTGATAGAATGCGCATTTTTGGTATGAATTGTAAAAAATAACCTTGATATTAAACAAATTAAGTTTTTTGAAAAACGATACAAAGTACAATGAAATGTTAATTACCATAATTGTTTTTTATAGGATGGCCCTTTTTTAAATTATGAAAACAAGATCATGCCAACACATCTTTTTTCATATAAATGCATATTATGAAGTTTATTCATACATATAAATTTATTAGAATGATACATTTTTCAGGGTAGCTGGTAATTGAAATTATTGCAAAATAAGGAACAAACATTGAAGTAGTCATGAAAAATACAATTTGTACATTGTTTTGCAGTATCTAAATAAGCGGGCCCAGAGCGCGGTACATAAATAAATATAATATTCACTTGATATAACAGAGTTGAATTTAATGTAGAAAAGTTTGCACTTCGGACAAAATCGAGTGCGAAGCACGAGATGATTGACGAGAATGTGTTCATTAAAGCCAAAGGAGCAGTGCCTTTCGCATCTTCAAGGGACAAAATTAACCAGCCGCAGCCTGGGCATACTTCAGCGTGGAAATACACCGCAACCAGCCAGCGCGAGCGCTCACTAATCCAGCCCGACGGAAGCAGCGTACATCCCGACGTCCTACTCAACGTGTCATACGGTACGAATGGCCATGAACCCTTGCCGTTCGGTGACTCACATCACGTGCCTCAACCCGCCAAAACCCTTTAGTGTTGAATTGAAATTAATTAAAGTAGTTTTATTTGCGCCGCGCCTGAAGATCCCGCATATCATATATAGCTTTTGGTTATTGTTTGGCGTCTATTGTCATCAAACGTGTCAGTTCTCGGTAATTCTTCAACACAACACTGCCCTTTTCATCGGGTACGTATTGGTTGCCATCCCAGGGGACCCTCAGCTCGCCGATCAAGGCGAATACTCATCGCTCCTTTCATGGGGCATTCAGTGGTTGCCTGCGAGGAACACCTTCCGGATTGTCGATCAAGGAGGTACACCCTGACACCACTCACAACACTGCCTTCTTTATCAGGGAGCTATTGGTTGCCATCCCAGGTGATCCTCAGCTCGCCGATCAAGGGGGACACCCATCGCTCCCTTCATCAGGAATCCAGTGGTCGCCCGCGAGTTGGACCTTCCGGAATTCTCGGTCGAGGGGACACATCCTGACACCACTCACAACACTGCCTCCTTCGTCAAGGACCTATTGGTTGCTATCCGAGGGGACCCTTAGCTCGCTGATCAAGGGGGACACCCATTGATCTCTTCATCGGGAATCTAGTGGTTGCTCGCGAAGGGGAGTTTCCGGATTGTCGATTAAGGGGGTTACACCCACCCCTTGAGACAACTTTGTGAGAATACCATTTGCACCACGTATCTCTGCCAATTTGATAATTCCGCTAATTTTCCTAATATTCCGCAGCCTTCAATAAAAAATTGTCGTCATCCACCCGATCCCCCAAAATTTCTTTTTGTCCATCAGTCATTCGAAAGGATATAGGGAATTGAAATAAGGATTTGAAATTCAAAAAATTGACCACAATTTTTCTGGCGCACAACGTGGGGCGACCTATACTTATCGGTTGTCGCTTGATAGTTGCACGTGCCCATCTTCGCCAATGGCCGGAAAACCACTCTCCTCTTCGGGATGACAGCCCGTACTCCACATTTTCGGGTGTTGAGAAACCGAGTCATCCTTAGAGAAACCCCATTCACTTCCGGGAGGGGAAACCAACACTTGGTGGCGCCCGATCATCTAACTTCAAGTCGAAGCTCTTTTTCTGACCTCACCACCTGCGGGGGCCCTCACCACCTGAGGCTTCTTCTTCCTGGCGCAGGTCTACCTCCGACTTTCTGATAAGAGTTTCTCTGCTTCCGAGCAGACAAGCCAGACGAGCTCTTGCGCGAAGATCCACGCTCCTACCGCTAGACACCACAGGCAATCCAGGAATGAACTCATAACCACCGAAAACATTTCTACGCCTGGTGCAACAATCAATCCAACATTGCCGGGCCTAAGTAGGGCGGAAGTCGTGGAAACCGATATGGAACCGCCCTCCAACAGCTCAGCAGCAACGCAGGTTCCAGGAAACAACCAGTCCCACGGCCCAGTCTCCGATAATAACTAGGACACTGCCCTGATGACCGGCCCCAATCCGCATCAGGCTACAGTTCGGGATGAAAATCCAGATCCAATTCCGGTGGACAGCAGGTACCAAAATCGTGAAAACGTCCAAAATAAACTTAATTTTAATCGCTGATTCTAATGAATGGAGTGAAAAGAATCTTCGGGGAGAAATGATTACTCCAGTAGAAAACTGATTAAATGAATATTCGATATATTTAACACTGCTAGTAATTATACAAAAGACTAAAAGTTAAGTACTTCGCGTAAACCGCGTTTCGCTCTAAGTTTAACCGCTCGAAAATAACGCCCGTAATTGATTTCGCACGACGCTCAGAATCAAACGCTCTCGTTCTCGCTAAGAACGCAATAATCACTCTCCATCGTCCAACGCTCGTGCTCGCCGATCGCTCGTTCGTGACGCCATCTATTCGCTTAATTACTCTTGCGCGAATATTTAATTGCATGTTTTAATTTGCATTCAAAAACGCTATCAATCGTGACCCTGTTTCTGGACGTAGTCAGGTTATACCACAAGCCAACTGTCTCCGTGAAGTCTAAATCTCTATCCACAACGGCGCTCCAGCACCCTCCTCCAACGGTGCTCATGCGCCCACACACACCAGTGCGCAAGCACCCACTTCCAATGGTGCACAAGAACCAATCTATCATGGTGCACAAAAACCCGCATTCGATGGTGCCCAGGCACCCGCCTACAACGGTGCTCAAGCACCTACCTTCAACGATCCCCAACCACCTACCTTCAACGATCCCCAACTACCTACTTTGTACGGTGCTCA
This sequence comes from Andricus quercusramuli, assembly GCA_932178445.1. Lineage (NCBI taxonomy): Eukaryota > Metazoa > Arthropoda > Insecta > Hymenoptera > Cynipidae > Andricus > Andricus quercusramuli. Next base: position 92,497 of record CAKNXH010001128.1, on the reverse strand, counting down.
AGCACCCGCATTCGACGGTGCACAAGCACCCACCTATCCCAATGCACAAGCACCCGCCTATCTCAGCGCACAACCCCACGTCTTTTGCGGTGCCCAAGCTACCAACTATTACGCAGCCCAGTCGTTCAATCTCCTCGCTGATCAAGCCCCTACCTCCAACGGTGCACAACCATCCACCTATCACGGTGCCCAAACACCCGCCGTCAATGACACACAAGGTTCCGCCTCTCACAATGCCCAAGCATCAGTCCATCGTGGTACCCAAGTGCCTGCACTTGCGGCAACTAGGGCTTAGCCACCTCAGCCGAACTGGGGACAAGTCTACCCCTGGATGGTCTATCCGATGATGGCCCAAGCAACAAACCCAATATGGGTAATTGTCAAATTGAAGGAAAACTTGAAGTCCCAGTAAAATAACATTAAGTTAGAAACTCGTGATGATTTTTTTCAAATCTAATAAACACTTATTATCATCCTCTACAAAATAGTTCCAACTTAAAAAAATCTGCCCGCTTCACAGGAGGAGGAGAGGAGGAGAGCATTTGACTCTCGAAACGTCGATGATTGAAGGATCTTTTTAATATCATCCAGGTCTTCTTATTTGATCTGAATTATATAATTTCATACCTTTACGTTAATTATAAGTATTTATAATATGTATCTTTTCTGTTAAAATGTATATATACTATATGTATATGTAATGAATTTAATTATGTATAAATACACTTATATAAATGTATTATATGAATATGCAGGTATCGGCGGGCCACAAGAGTTGAAACATGTGGAAATTACGATTTTTAATTTATTACACTAGGATCCCCCAAAGTTAAAATTCTTAAAAAAATGTACAATAATAGCAAGTTGGATTACTGTTCTATGGTAAAAAATAGTACTTGAGTTTTATCACACAAAAAAATTCAAAACAAAATTTTGAAAATTTTTTTGAGTTTGAATAGTGATGCATTCGAGACGATTTGGAGAAAATTCAAGATTTTCTTAAGATTTTCGATCTCCATGAAGTTTTAGAAGTTTTAAAAAAAGAAAAAAAAATATGAACAAAATGGTTAGGTTATCTCCCCCCCCCTAACTAATTCAATATGGCGGCTAATTATTTGAAATTTTGAGAAACATTTGTTTAGATTGTTTACTTTCAGATAGCTGACTCAACATTTGATTTCCGTCGGGGACACTTTTTGCATGCTTATACCCTTTTAATACAAATTCTGTAGCAGCATATACTTGATATATATATATATATATATATATATAATTAAAAAAAAAGTTAAACAACCACCGCAGGGTACCACTAAGAGCAACTGCCATCTTGAAAAAATGTCAATGGCCCCCAGTAGAACCGCGGTAAAATACACCTATGGCCACGTCTCACATCCGTGAGATGGGTGGTCACAGGGCACGACGAAATCACAACGACAGGCCGGCGAAACCCTCGTGTGTCTTGAGGACACGAAGCGACCCAAGGATGACAGCTTTCTGCATCCATCTCGCAAGAGCCTTGGCATATTTTTGGCACGCGGGTATGGCTTTAAGGTTACGAACCAGCGATAATTTCACACCTCCGAGAGCACCTATCACAAGAACAATCACTCGTACCGAATATTTTGGGTACAGTCGAAGCAGCTCTCTTTTAAGGTCTTGATATCTCTCCTCTTTTTCTTTCTCCTTTGCAGTGATGTTGTATTCGGATGGAGCCGAGAATTCGATCACGAATATAGTTCGTTTCTCGAAGTCTTGGAGAACAATGTCAGGCCTCGAGTGCGCAACGGAGACTGCTGCCCGAAAATCGTAGTTCCAGAAAATCTGGCACTTCTCGTTTCGGACAATTGACTCTATATCCCTTGGAGCGTTCGGCAGGGCAGGGTCGCGACCAACACCGTAAGAGCGACAAAGGTGGTAATAAAGTACTCTTAGGGCCGCATTATGTCTATAGATATACGTTGTTCCTGCGTGGGTCGGACACCCCGATAGTATGTGTTCTAGGTACTCAGCGTGTGCATGACACGCTCTGCACCTATCACTGGGAACTTCTTGACATAAAATGCGGGCGCGGTATGCTAAGGTGGAGATTACACCGTCCTGGCATGCGAAAATAAAGCCCTCTGTACCTGAATTGAGCCCTGATGATTTGAGGAAAGCAAAAGTTTGCTCCTTCGACAAGGACTGTTTTTCTACATTTCTGTGAAAGTTTCCGTGCATTTGCTTGTCGAGTAGCTCTTGGTGAAATTTTCCAACCTCTGCTTTCTTTACTTCGGCTTTTAGACGTGAAGCATCTAGATGGAGTAATGCACTTTCCTCACTTCTG
>CAKNXH010001128.1:65162-89774 GCA_932178445.1 Andricus quercusramuli | reverse complement strand
ACAATCTCTAAGAAAATCAAATTCATTTATTCACACGTTTCTCGATTAAAAAATGTTTAATACAATGTTCAATGCAATTGTCTGGATGTATGTGTTTCCAGGAGGTTTAGATGTCACACTTTCTTGTGAACACGATACTTGGAGACAGTTGCAGATAAATTTATGAAATTTGGAGGGCTTATTTCCATAACTAATATCTTGAAAATGGCCAAAGGAAATAATATTTACATCTTCTCAATTAATAAACATCTGGTCAAAAAGCTTCCAGATCTTTGAACATGAATAATATAGAGCACTCAAAAATATTGTAAAACATTCTTGAGCACTCTAGTGTACTCTTAGAAAAATTTTGCATTTTTCTGAAACATTCTAGACGATTTCTGAATATTCCAAAAATTTCACAATGATTCTTCTATTACATGCAATCCACGGACGAAAGGAGTTCCTTGGAATGCAAATAGGGATTTTGAAAAATGTTCGTACGGAGATAGCATTAAACATTCTATGAAATCATATTAACTAAATAACACATCGTGTCAGAAAAAATCGATAAACGTATACTGTGATACAAATTTTCAAAATTTCGAATTTGTTTTATTCATTTTTTGTCATTCGCACGATCTTCAATGAATGAAACGCAAGCTTTTTGTTGAAAAATGATGCATTTCATTGAATTCTACGTCACAATTTGTTGTTTTTTTCAATATCGTCAAAATTGCGACAAAAATATATGTGACACAATTTTTGAGCAAAATATAACATCGGAAAAACATATATTTTAATCTTATCCGGGTCTGAACTTCATAAATAGGCATTATTTAAGATTACGTTCGCTTTGAAAAATGAAGTTCGAAATTTTTCGTCGTTACATAGCTTCCTCTACGAGGAAGCAACTTTATATTTTTTATTCACTGACAATCTATGTTTCTACATTTTTATAACTCTTTCTATATGTGAGCAAACAAGTTTAGGATATCTTGAGTGCTTCATACTTAACTCAAGTTGTAAATTTCGACTTATGTTTTAAATTCTTTGGAATTTAGATATCAATCTCGAAACTTTCCACAAATTTGAATTTTTTTATTTATCCTAACTTTTTCATTTGGAATTATATAATTCCGATTAAAATGTGACCATAAATAACACACAGTAGAAAAAATTATAGAAAAACATTCTATATTTGAAAAATCATGCTGATAATTATTTGGACTGTCAAGCAAACAAACGGCTACAAGGACTAAAAAGTTAAAATAAGTTATTACGCAACATTGGGCATTGTTTCATCTCAAGTAATTTTATAGTACTGCAATCAAAACTAAATTAAACCCTACATTTGCAGCATGTTCGAAGTGCGGCTCACTCATCGAGCGTTTACAAATATATATTTCTATTGTTCAAAGATTATTTCAAATCGAATGACATAGAGTTAACTTTTTAATAAAATTTTAATTTTGAAAGAAATAAATTAACGTAGATCATTCGCAACTCTATAAAAGGAATAAGTTCACAATTTTCATTTATCTTTCAAATTTTTAATAAAATATTAAAAATATCACACTTTGAGAAAGTATGAAAGGATTTGTTAAAATTTTCGTGCAGTTTGGCGATTATGGAAAATTGTTAAAATTACATTATTTGTAGTTTAAATTTGACTTTTTGGTTGAAGATTTATCATTTTAGTTGAAAATTCATTTCTTTTTCTAAAAATGTTACTATTTCGTTGAAAACTAATTTTTTTATTGAAAATTGAGCTATTTAATTTTTGTCAGAAAATTTTTTTGTTTGCAGTTGAATATTCTTATATTTTGTTGAAAATTCATCTTTTTGGGTTGAAAATTCATTGATTTCCTCAGAAAATGCATATTTTTAGTTTGTAAATTGAACGCTTTTTGCCAAAAATTCTTCGTTTTTGCTTGAAAATTCAAAGTTTTGGATGAGATTTTTTTCTTTGAATGGAAAATATTTTTTGCTTGAAAACTCAACCATATTGTTGAAAATTGCTCTTTTTGATTTCAAAATGAGTCTGTTTTGGTTGAAAATTGAAATAGTTTTTGCTGGAAATATCAACTGTTACATTTTTTGTTGAAAGTTCATTTTTTTAATGATTGTTCCTCACATTCGTTCAAAATGGAACTGTTTTGCTGAAAATTCTCTTTTTCTTGGTTGAAAGTTAATTATTTCAACTGAAAATGTAATTCTTCTATTTTTTGTTCAAAATTGACCTCTTGAGTTGAGAACTGTATTAACAGTGTTTGAAATATGTTAACAACAAAAATTGTTGGCAAAAACATAATTGATCTACTAGGTGTGAGGTTGTTTGTATACCTAAAAGCAAACTTTAGAACTGCCAGAGAAAATGAAAAATTTGTGTGCGAAATGTCAGGGAAAGTCAGGCAATTTCGAAATTCGGATTTTGTAGCAACCCTTATATTGCAATTTTGATTACTCGATGCAGCCTTATTTGGATATTAAAATATGCAGTCAATTTCATTTTATTATAAGTAACCTAACCAAACCTCAAAATATGAAAAATATCAAAAGTGTCAATTTTAAAGTAAAATGGGTAAGTTTTGGTTTTAAAAAGTAATTATTTTAATTTTAATAATCCAATTCAAATATTGGAAAATGTTCATTATTCACCTATTGTAACAATTCATTTTTTGATTGATATTTATATTCGCTCATGTAAAATACAAATTTTAATTCTCCTGAATATGTCTGGCTTTGGTTATATAATAAAATTTTACATTAATAAATCTTAAATTTTTGTGAATTTTATTATGCACATAAATGTGGCATTCATTATCATTGCCCTTCAATTGAAACTGAATTCTTAATAATGTATGTGAATTTGGCAGAATTCTTTCCTTCGAGTTCTTCAGATTACCCAATCGGCATTGAGAAAAAGTGACAACAATGCTTTGGAGGTTTTCGTAAGACACCTATTTCTTTTAGAGAAGTACCGTCAAACGGGGTAATTTCGGATATGTGGGGTAAATTCGGACATTCCTAAATTGATAGTTTAAATTACTTAAGGTGGGTGGTTTCAAGCAGAATCTAGAACAAGTTAAGGCCTGAACTGGTTCCAGATTCTAAGAACAGTTTTGAGTAATTCAACCTATCAAGTGAAGAAATTTAGGGGTGTCCGAATTCACCCCACATGTCCGAAGTCACCCCGTTTGACGATATTATTGAGAATAGTAATTTACGATGTAAGAAAACTCAACTAACGATGAGTGGTACATTGTATTGTTCATCATTCTAATAAAAAAGTTATTTCGTTGGATATTATGCTAAAAATCAGTTTTTCTTATCTTAAAGAACACATTCTTTTATATTCCAATAAATTCAAATGACCCACTTTTAAAAGTGACTTTAAGGAGGAAAAACAAAAGTTATTAAGTGTGAATATCTGAATCTATTTTTCCAGTCTATTCTTTACAAATATATGATATTGAGAAACTCTGCATTTGGCAAACACTAGTCTTAACTACTCAAAATGAAGAGGTATCGGGAGTATTTGTAGAAGCTAGATATAACCTCTGAATTTTCATCAAGGCTTCAGTTAAGCGTTTATTACATTCTTCCAAATGTATGATCCTAGATGATTGTAAATAATTCCAAGGAAAATACACAAGAAGTTATAAAATGTAAATAACAGTACCTACATTATGTACATTGAACAAGTAGTATATATATTAGCAAACGAATTCGAAAAAATCCTCAGTAGCACGTTACAAAACTCTAAAAGGGTCGGTTTGACCTGTACCGGGAAACAACATGAGGTCTCTTTTCATTTCTCGCGTCGTCATCTTCATCCTTTTCTTCAATTACATTGGTAAGCATAATGATTATTATTATTCTTTCAATACTCGGCAAATTTCGATCCACCGTCATAATTTAGACCGATTGGATTGCATATCAAGATGATATGCACCAGCTCATTTTTTTTATCAAATGTAGTATTTGCTTTTAAGCTTTCAGTGTCCAGATATTTTGTGTAATGTTTAATTTACGAAAGTTTCTATAAATGACCGATCGCGAGAGAATCGCTTAAGCTATTTCATTCATTACGCTTTTGATAGTTTTATATATATTTTTGAAAGTGTAAATTTACAAATCTATTTGTATTTTTTCAGAAATATCGTCAGGTATGAGCTCCAAGGAGAAAGGACAAGCTGGACTAGGACTTTCCGAAGATGGCCTAATCGTATTTTCTCATGGGAATGCTGATCATTATCAAGGATCCTCTCGTTTTACACCAAGCTATGGTAATTCACTTGTCGAAGAAGACCCTGCCCCTAAACCTAAATTTAGTACCCCAGTATACAGAATGTCAAAATCTAGACCGTTCGGATTATATATCAAGATTATGTGTACCAGCATATTTTTTCTGATCAAATATAGTATTTGATAGTCAGTTTTTAGTGTTTAGATGTTTTCTGTAAAGTTTAATTTACGAGAATTTATATGAATGACCAATCAAGAGGGAATCGCTTGAGCTATTTCATCCATCACGCTTTTGATATTTTTAAATACATTTTTAACATTGCCCATTTACAAATCTCTTTTATATTTTCACAGACATGTCGTCAGGTATGCCCTCCAGGCATACAAATGAAGGCACTTTACAACTTCCCGATAGTGGCTCAACTGAATTTTCTACTGGGCATGCTGAACATTTTGGAGGACACTCTCTTTCTACATCGAGTTTTGGTCATCCATTTTTCGATGAAGACCCTCCGCCTACACCTAAATTTGGTCCAATGTTTGGTACAAAACGTGCACCTTCATTTAGATTTCGTCATTCAGTTTTCGATGAAGATCTTCCCCCTACACCTAGATTTGGCCCAATGTTTAGTACAAACCCTGCCTCTACACCTAACACTCGTAACCGACATAGAAGTCAACAAGCTCCCCTTCAAGTAAACGTTCAGAATTTCCACAATAATTTTCAACAATATAATCAAAATCCAGAATACGTAGAACCTCCATCTCCGGTAGGGGGGCTTATAAAAAGAGGAACTCACGGTAATCAGCAACGGTCTGGAGCGGGTGAAGGACATCTAAATTTCCAGGGCTCTATTCCTGAACGTCGCAGAAGGTCAGGAAAACAAGAAGTCCTCGAAGAATTTCCAAATGTTCATGGCCCTATTTCCGAACCTCACAAACTCACACCAGCGGAAGAAGCCCTCAAAGAATATGAACAAATTTATGGCTCTATTTCACAAACTCCTGCTGCAAAAAAACCTTCAAAAGGTATAAGAGTCCTCAAATCTTACTATCAAAGTCTTAAGAAGAAATCCACTGAATCTAAATAAACGTAGGTATATTTGAATAACACGTGCGACTCGTTTCTTAATCCTAATGGTATGTTTTGAGCTTAGTATTATCTATAATTATGTTTTATGTATGTAATATTTTCTAAAATACAGACATTATTTACTGACAATATTGTTTTTATGCTATTCCCTTTTCAACCAACTTTGTTTATTATATAATATAACAGATACTCCCTATTTTTCTGAAAAAATATGTATTGTTCAATTATTTCATAATCGATTTTAGAGTTGCCTTTGTTGAATGCAAAAAAATGTTATATTTAGTTTTAAGAATTTAGAACAATTCAGAATTCTTGATAAGACTGAATTTTTCTCATCGGATTAATGCGTCTAAATTTTAGGAGAATAAAACATTCCACTTCAGAAACGTATCTAATAGTTACATATTCATAATTGACAAATTCTAGAAATCTAACACGTGATTTGTCTGTTTGCTGTTTAGAAATTTGAAAACGTCTTTGGAAAGACCAGAAATCAATTTTAATACAACATGTTTCACTTGTTTATTATTGATTGTCTCGGTAAATTTAACTTATTTTATAAATGCTTATTGATTGAAAGTTCTTCTAACTTCTGAATTCTTCAAATATAGAAACTGAAATTTCGGTTTTTCCAAATTTGGAAAGTATCATGTTTTAAATGTTTACAATTGAAGCATAACGTGAGATAAAAAAATCTGTTTTGCTGGAATCATTATTTAAGCTGAGAACATGTGTCGAAATAATCAGTTTTAGAAAACAGTTGAACCAACAAACAATTTTTGATTGAACCAAATCGTTTTCTAAGTATGTTAAACAAACTAACTGCTTCAGGGACTGAAAAATGAAAATAATTTATCATCCGATCAGGAACTACATTCGTCTTCATTAGTTTTATGGTACTAAAATTAAATCCTAAAAAAACAACTTACCTTTACAGCACGTGTTATATGTGGTTCACTTACTGATAAGACGAGGTATCACACTACACTTAAGAGCAGTATTTATTCTACGATTTCATAATTTTCCATGTCCAATGAAATTCATATTTTGTTTAAATAAAGCAATTTCATCAATTTTTATCTCATAATTTAATACATAGAACAGAACTTTAGTGCAATAGGGTCGTAGCATTATTTACAATAATTACATTTTTTAATAATAAATTACCTATTCTTCACATTGGTGAAAGAAAAATATGTGGTTTAAATACTTTATTTCGGTGAACATTTAAAAATTTAACAGCAAAGTTTTAGGTATTACAATTATCTTGAGTTGTTGAATTGCTTCGACAAATCAGAGAACAAAAACGATGGTTGATTTTGAAGGTCTTATTGACTAACTTCAGAATCTCAAATAAAAAAAGTCGAAACTTTCTTGGCGCGGCGCTTCTACCTTGCATCGTTTCTCCAAAAAATGGATTTTTCTTACTCTCAATGTTATTTTCACGAATAATACAATAACTACGCGTCATATCAAAAAGTGAATAATAACAAATTTGTAGATCTCTCTTAGGGGCACAATTTTGGTGGATTCATCTTTTGTCGTACCTTGCATAGCTTGACAGCCAAATGGAATTTTTTTATTTTGAATTATTTTTTGTGCGATCAAAATTTGAATTTTTGATTTTTCGGAAAATTTAAAAATTGGTTATGAAAATATTGTAGGGTGTTCAAAAATCAACGGTTTTCTTCCTTAAACTTCTTTCCATATCGTGCGTCTTTTGGCTTAAAATGTTCATTTTTGTTTGTTTTTTGGAATTTTGAAAATGCTATATCTCCTGTGATTTTTTTTATCAGAAAAAATCATTAGGATATTTTGTTTGTCTGTTTGAGAACTACTAATCATCGTACATAGAATCTTTGAATTTCGAAAAAAGTGGTCTACAAAATTTTCAAAATATGCTTTCTTTTTGAATTTTCATCCAAAATAGCTGGATCATTTTTGGTTGAACAACTTTTGTCTAATATTTTTTCGTCTCTTGTATGGTTTTTCCAAAAATTATATTATTTTATTTTCAATACGATTTTTTACGATTAAAACAAAAACTACGCTTCTTAAAATAAATTATTTATGACAAATTTTCTTAGCTCTTTTTTTGTGAGCAGCTTTTGTCTATTAATTTTTTTTCATAGCTTGTGTCGTTTGTCCAAAAATTTAATTTTTTCATTTTTAATTTTATTTTCTAATATTGAAACAGAAAATACGCATTCTATCGAAAAGTGATTGCCAATAAATTTGTAAATCTTTTTTGAATGCACAATTTTTGTTGCTTCATCTTTTTTCACATCTTGCATAGTTTGACCGTATAAAATTGAATTTTCGTTATTTTTCGTGCGATCCAAATTTGAATTTTTGATTTTTCGAAAAATTCAAAAAGTTGTTATGACAATATCGTAAAGTGTTTGAAAAGCAATATTGTTCTTTTTTCATATCGTGCGTTTTTTGACTTGAAATGTTCATTTTCGTTTGTTTTTCGGAATTTTGTAAATCCTATAGCTCCAGTAGTTTTTGTTTCATCAGAAAAAGTCATGAGGATAAATTGTTTATCTTTTTGAGGACTATGAACGTCCGTACATAGAATTATCGAAGAAAAAAAAAGTGTTCTCAAAAAATATTAAAAATGCGCTCACTTTTCGAAGTTTCATCCAAAATGGCTGGCAAACAAACTTGACCTTCATTTTAGGACACTTGAAGAGTATACCAAAGCATAATCGAATCTGTGAATTCTTTCGAAAGTTATCGTGCTGACAGTCTAAAAATCTACATGTATACATACATACACACATTCAGACAGACAGACCCATTTAAGAAAACCTGTTTTTTGGGGTCAGAAGGTATCAAAACGTGGACATTTGACAAAAATATGGGGGGGGGGGCAAATTTCACACAAATTTCATACCTTCTCTGATGAGAATGTAAAATGTACACGCTTTATAGAATGAAATAAAAAAAAAGAGGCTTCACAAAAATTTGTTTCTTTCTATAATCGAAATGATTATCATCTTTTTTATTTCTCATCCTATAATGAGAAGGTATAAGATTTGTGTAAAATTTGACCCCCCCCCCCCTTCCCTCCCGTTTTTGTCAAATTTTCACGTTTTGAGACACCCTGCACCCAAAAAACAGATTCTTACAAAATGTCCGTGTGTCTGTTAGTCTGTCTGTTAGTCCGTAAATTTTTAAATTGTTAGCTCGATAAATTTAAAAAGAATTAACTTATTGTCCTAAACTGAAGTTCAAGTTCGTTAGCCAGCCATTTTGGATGAAACTCCAAAAAGTTAGCACATTTAAAAAATGTTTGATAACACTTTTTTTCAATATATACAAATTCTATGAGCGGATATTATTCGTACTCAGGAAGGCCAACAAAATATTCTCACAACATTTTTTGTTAGAAGAAAAATTACTGGAGTTATAGCATGTACAATATTCCAAAAAACGAAAGAAAATGAACATTTTAAGGCAAGCAACGCACGGTATGAAAAAAAGTGAAGCAAAGAAAAATGTTTCTTTTTGAACAGCCTACAATATTGTTATCAAACTTATTTCAATTCTCTTGAAAAATCGAAAATTCATATTTTTATAGCACAAAAAATAATGAAAAATCAAAAATTCAATTTTTCGGTCAAACTATACAAGATACGGAAAAAGATGAATTGACAAAAATTGTGCACTTAAAAAAGATCTACAAATTCGTTCCTGATCACTTTTGATCGGGAGCGTAGTTGATTAGCGTAACTGATAGCGTAACTGATTCAAGAATAAAATCAATTAAATTTTTGGACAAACGACACAAACCACGGAAGAAATTAAAAGACAAAAGCTGTTCACTCAGGGTGATACAAATATTCCAATAACTATCCTCTGACAGGATACGTAATTTTTGTTTCAATCGTGGAAAATAACATTAACAATACAAAAAATCTGCCATCGCGCGCTTCGTGCTCGATAATATATCTACCTCACGCTCTGCTTTTTCGGTTTTCGCACATCGTGCTCGGCTTAGATAAAAAGAGAAATTTTCTTGCCAATATTATAAAATAGACAAATCCTCTACGTTTTAAGTGATTGTTGAATTTGTTTTTATTTTAGATTAAAGAGGAAGTTTATATACTTAAGGCTCTATCGGCCTTAAGGACAAACAGTATTTTTTTCATAGAAAACTATATTAAAATTTTTTTGCATAAAACCAATACCTTCTCATTAGGAAGAGAATGCAAAAATTTGAATTTTTGTTTATTTTGTAATGTCAATTTTCACGAATAAAACAAAAACTAGGCGTCCTGAAAAAAATAAATAACAAAAAATGTTTAGATCTTTCTTGGATGGATAATTGTTTTCGAATCATCTTTCTTCGTATTTGCATAGTCTAAAAGCAAAATGAAATTTTATATCTTAATTTTTATGTGTTTCATGGGGTCAAAATTTGAATTTTTGCTTGTTCAGAAAAATTCGGGAAGTTGTTGTGATAATCTTGTAGGGTTTGCCAAAAGCAACGTTTTTCTCCTCCTCACTTTTTTTCATATCGTGCGTTCTTTCGCTTAAAATGTTGATTTCCTTTAGTTTTTTTGGATTTTGAAAATGCTATGATTCTGATAGTTTTCTTTTCATCGGAAAAAGTCGTGAAGATATATTGTTCAGATTTTTGAGTACTGCGAACTTCCGTATGTAGAATTTTGAAGTTAAAGAAAATGATTTCAAAAAATTTTTAAATGCTCTAAATTTTTGAATTTTCATCAAAAACAGCTTACTAACGAACTTTTCCTTTTCTTTTAGGGCTTAAAAAATGTACCAAAGTCAAAGTTATCGTGCATACTGACAGACAGACTACAGACTACAGATGGACACCTTGGTGAAAATCGTTTTTTCTAGCACATGGGGTCTCAAAACATGGAGATTTGATGAGAACCGACTAAGTCAAATTTTACATAAAACTAATGAGATGAGTATGTAAAAATTTGGAAAAACGACGCAAGGTACGACAAAAGATGAATAGACAAAAGTTGTTCAACCAAAAAAGATCTACAAATTCGCTACAAACTTTTGTTGTAAAAATACATTTAGAATAAAAAAATTAACCTTTTGGAAACACGATACACCACACAATAACACTAGTTGCAATAAAATGCATACTATCGAAATTATTTCTTTTTATAGTATGCGCACTTTTTTTCAATTAAAAAAAGAAGACAAGGAAAATACGTCTGTTTTTAATATCAATGCAGATTATGGATTGTAATAATATACATTTATTGAAATTATGCATATAAAATTTTTACGGTAGCTGAGGATCAAATTAAATGCAAAATCAGGAACCAATATTAAATGAATCATGATAAATAAAAGTTTTACTTTATTTTGCAATATCTGAATAAGCAATTTGAGGCCGAGGTACGTAAATAAATGTAATATACATTTGATTCAAAAGTGTTGAACATAATGTAGAAAAGTTTAGATTGTGGACAAAATCGAGTGCGAAGCACGAGATACGTGATGAGAGTGTATTTGTTGAAGCCGATGGAGCTTCAACAAAAGAGTATTCACAATCACCAAATTACAGTTGTCGATGCTTCGGCCTTCAATTTTGAAAGTTCTGTGCACAAATGTGGGGGAAATACAAAGATCGAGCGCGTAGCGCGAGGTGAATACAGTATCGAGCGCGAAACGCGAGATAAATATATTATCGAGCGCGAAGCGCGAGAACTAACAGTCGCGCGCCCTAGAAGCATAGAAAATTCGTCATATATTTTGGTTCAAATTCAACTAATTTGTGAAAAATTATTCTACTTGTAGAAAATTTAAATATATTGTTAAAATTTCGTCTTTTTTTTGTTGAAAATGATTAGTTTTTTAATTGAAAATTTAAACATTCACTTTAGGAGAGCGAAATAACATTCTGTAAAATCGAAATCTCCACTTAAAGATGAAACAAAAATTTATACTCGAGCTGGAGTGTTTCTGAATTAAGACCAAAAATGTATAATTAAAAAAATCCAGTTTCGAGAAATATAATATGGAGGTTTAAAATCTCATAGTGACAGGAACCTAAAATTGGAACAGGCTCGGTTGCGAATAACGATGAAAAATGCAAGTTTCAGTTTGAACAAAAAATAAAAACATCATTCTGAGATGTTGAGTTGCTCCATTGAGAGAAGATGAGTTGGATTAGAAAAAGTTAAACAATTCCTTGTAAATCATTCAAGAAATTGGACGTTCAGATTTCATGGGTTTTGAAAATCGTCTTTGGATAGCGACTAAAACAAAATTTCTAATAAAAAAAATGAAATAAAAATTCTCCCCGAGATATGGGAAAGATGAATAAGAATAAAGAAGTTTTCATCCAAAAAACTTATTCCGTTTTGGAGAAATGAAGATTTATTATAACGGTATCGCACTGTAAGATACGTGTTTTCGCTGAAAGATGCATGATGAACAGAAGGGTATATGTTTATTTATTTATAAATAATAATAATTTCAAGAAATATCGTTTCTGATTACACGATAAAGAAATGAGTGTAAAAGATCTTATAAAAGTGACGTTTTGTAGAAAATAGAGATTTAAGATTCCATGTTGGAATTTGATTGATACTTTGGTGCTGAAAAAAGTGGAATAACGTTCTATTTAAAAGCCTTTTCTTTGAAAAAAGAAGCGTTTTATTACTTTATTGTATTGAAAAACTTTTAGGAAGAGAAATATGGTCGGATAAAGGTTTAAAAAAAGGTGAGAAGTTACGAAATTGAACAAAAAAGAAGATGTGAGACAAGTATAGAGCCAGCTACCTATTAAGTTCTTTGTCGACAATTCAACAATTTTGTTCAAAAGTAATTTTTTTCGGTCTATTCATCATTTCAGATGAAAATTTATCTCTTTGGTTTAAAATTCATCTCTATTCAATTTTTGGTGGAATATTTATCTTTTTTAGTTGGAAATTCGTTTTTCTCGTTAGAAAATTAATGTTCTTGGTTGATGATTCATTTTTTTTTAAATTCAACTATTTGTATAAAAGTTCATATATTTGGCTAAGAATTAATCAGTTTTAATAGAAAGTAATCATTCTTGCTTGAAAATTCGTGACAGTCTATAGTTTGGGCGGGGTAATCCACCATAATTTTACGTATGTATTCCAGAGTAATTTTGTATGTAGAGGTAATCGAGGGTGATGCGATGAAATCCAGAGAAATCCATTTAGGCTGGATCAAATATTTCTTTGCCCCTCGATATTTTTCAACTATTTACTTGTAACTTTTTGCGTTTGTTAATATCTTTTAATTTAAATTAATTGCATTATTAAATTCCTAATCCCATTGGAACATGGATAAGGTGCTCGATTTTGTAACAATTTGATCTATTCTTCAACATCAATATTTTTTGAGTGACAAACTATATTTTGTATAATTATACTTTACTTTAAAAGAATGCGAAAATTTATTTATTTTTTATGGGAATTCCAATGGTGCATTGAAGATCCAATTTTGTTTGCAGCGCAATTTGAAAAGAAAAATAACTGCTCTTATTCCACAATTCACATTAGGCATGACAATTATCATGCTAATTATTGCAACTCACAAGAAGCGGAAATTGCTGCGCGTAATATTCGTTTCTGAATTGCATTTGGTTCCTATTTGCTCAGTCTGATAATGCAGTTCATACCGCGTTTGTTCTTTCTCAGTCCGTTGAAGGATTCAAGTGCAGGTACATTATTTCACGTTTACATAAAAGAGAAAGGTTACACGTTACCTTATTTAAAGTCCACCACGGGGACAAAAAAATTACGTATTTCCTGGTACGTCCAATGAATGATTGAGAAGGACTTTAGACAATCTACTCCTTATTAGAATTTAAAGAAATTTATTTTACAAGCTACATTCTGCAAAATGAAGAAGAAAGCCAAGATATCAATTTTAGCAGATGCCAATATTTCTTTTGGGAGAGGATAATTTTTTTCTCCCAGAGAAATTTATTTATAGGAAAGATAATCATACTGAGAGACGTTATTGTGCCCAAATCGAACTTTTATAAGTAGAAGAGAATTCTAAAAATACTTGATAGTAATTAAAAGTCAAAGACCCAGAATGCAAATGAATGTCAATGACTACAATGATATCAGTATTTTCAACCAAAAGGATAATTTATGAATCACCGCTAACAATATTGTATCCGGGTTTACATTGGAATGAGATAGCAGATCTGGTTAAAAAAGATACGAAAGGGTAATGTATTTGAAAAAAGATAAGGATTTTATTAAAATGTTACTATTCTTCAACGAAAATATGCAGCAGGTAATTTATTATCTTAAATATTAATTTTCAATCGAATTAAAATTTTCAGCGCGTTTTAAATGATTTGTACAATTATCTTTGCAGAAAAAAATATCATCATATATTCAAAAAATTTAAATACATTATACTTAAATGAATAATTAAACATGAAATTTCAGACTTTAAGACAGATGCCGTTTTTGAATTGTATTGTGGTAATTAAAGGTAATTAACAAAGTTTTGGGGTTTCAAGGAATTTTAATCACTTCATTATTTACTTTAATAACTTTCTACAAAAATAGTGATATAATTCAAAACAAAGAACAGAAAAACAATACAACAACATTTTTTATCACAATTTTGCTTGTTTGTAAATCAAATTTTAGAACAAATGAATACAAGTCAAACGAATTGTATTGAAAGAAATGTGAATCCGTCAAAGATTTCAATAATATTACATATTAATAGATTTTAATTATTTTGGTAAATTTAACTAATTTTTTATGAATTTTAATGTTTAGTAAATGAAAAGAATGGAAAATTAAAATAATTAACATTGAAATTATATTACATTAATAAGTGTTGTTCCATTGATAAATTATAAATGTGTATACATTTTTAAAAGACGGGAGTTCTGTCACACTCTGCACCTTTTCCAGCTGGAAAAATTACCAATAATTGCATTTTTCGGAAATTTGATACAAAAAATTTAAATTGATCTTCAAAATGTCATTTACGAATAATTTCAAGGTTATATTCGTAAGCAGCACCTCAAAATATGTTAGCATACGTGGTTCGAACGGAACCAAAATATAATTTTTTAAACGCGATTTTAACAGGTATTCAATTTTTTGTGGTTTTTTGGCGGGAAATATGAAACTTTGTTGTCTTCCGCGAATGATATTTTACATTTGGCCTACAAAGAAGATTTTCCGACAGTTTTTAGACTATTTAGTAAGAAATTCAAGAAAGTCATCAAAGCTAGAAATTACTTTGTTAATTCAAAAATGTTGATTTTTAAAAAATAAACATCCAAATCGGTAAAAATATGAAACTTCATTTGTAATTTGAACAAATACTTTTTCCACTGAACGTCGGTAGACAGTTATTTCGAAATACGATGGACGCGTGAGGAAGGCGTTCAGTCCAAAAGGTCAAAGGGGTTACCAGAGTATTTTTCATTAGGTACGGAGTCCACACTTTAATCAATTCTTCAGGAGACGCAATAAATCCTTC
The DNA here is from genome assembly GCA_932178445.1 of Andricus quercusramuli. Lineage (NCBI taxonomy): Eukaryota > Metazoa > Arthropoda > Insecta > Hymenoptera > Cynipidae > Andricus > Andricus quercusramuli. Next base: position 74,956 of record CAKNXH010001128.1, on the reverse strand, counting down.
TATTAATTTTTGTTTGTTACCGAAAATGTTATCAAAACTTTACTTTAATAAATCTTCAAAAAGAAAAAGACGTAATTAACTCAAAATCTATAGATAATTAGATCAATATTTATAAACAATTTTTTTCAAAATTGTTTTCTCGATTTCTATCCAAGCAAAAATTTCCGCAAAAATTCGTGATTCGTTTTTAATATATTATTCATAATTCGTGCAGCTACTGACATTAACATACAATGATCGATCATCGCACTAATAATGAACGGAACCTTTTTCGGTTTATGGAAAATAACAGAAGGATGTGAATTTAATTATTTAGGAAAATCAATAATTATATTTATTTACTCTGTTCTGAGAAAAATGTTCGTAAAATTAATCTAAAGAAAATACGAATTTGAAACTTATCCTGGAAAGAAAAACTATTTTCTATGAATATCTACATTCTACATTTATTCATGTAATTAACGATTACATTTAATTAGATTAAATTTCACCCAATGTTTCAGATTTTTGAAAACAAAATTGAAATTAAAATTTTGTTTGAGTTGAGTGTGATTAATTTTGAAAATGAAACATATAATGAACAAAAATGACTAATTATTCTTTAAAATTGCCAAAATTCTTCAATTTATTATTTGTGTTGACTTTTTAATCAATTTCTTTAAATTGCTAGTCATTTCATGAATCCCTGAATCTTTAATCTTCCTGTTGTTGTGCAATTTCAGTGCGCTTTTGTCACAAAGAGAGTTCACCGCGTGGCTCTCAATACTCGTTTAAGTATTTTTTAACATAAATTGACATAAATCCATGATAGCAGAGTTAATCATTCTTATTAGAATGATCTATATAGTATATCAGGAAAGGTCCCGCAATGATTTCTAGATCAGCTTCTTTTTATGTACATCTGATTAAAAATAATTAATGATTTAAAGGGCAGTAGATCAGAAGATATTTAATTACTAAAAAGGTTTTTTACTTAATAAATCAAATTCTTTATTCTAGCAAGAAATTTGATTTCAATAAAGCAGAAACATTTTGGGGATATTAGAGATATTTCGCAGAATTATTTTCAAACAAAAAGGCAAAATTAATAGTAATTTATATTAGCAATATGATTTGAATTACATATAAATTTAGACTCATGGTATATATATTTATTTTACAGCTAGATTCAAATACTTTCAGATGAAATATTAATTCACTTTCTTGGGTTTCATCGGGGGAATTGCTGTGATAGAGGTTTAGAAAGTTCAGTGATGTAATTAATTTTAGGAGATAAATTTCATTGACTTAATTATTTCGATAATTTCTTTTCTGAATTCTACCTATAAACTGATGTAATAAATTTTATTACTCTAATCATCTTTGGGCTCCTATAAAAAAATACAATAAATTTCAAGGAAAAACTGAGTTTCTGTCTTTTCTAATTTCATATAAAATTTATCTATTTGTATGCTTTTCGAAAGTCACAAATACGCTTATGTATATATTTATTGGAGAGATATTTTTGCACCCGCCGGTATCTTTTTCAACAAATTTAATAAATTCATATTTAACCTGTGTTACCGACATTGTACTGAGTTACTTGGTATGAATTCTGTCATAAATCGGTAGGTCGCAGTATTATCAGTCCGGTTTTACAGATTTTAAGGCATCTGGAATACAAAATAAAAATATGTTATGCAATAGTTTATAGTATTTTGCAGTCGAAAACCGAAATAAAAAATGAAATTATTTTAAAATAAAGATATTTTACCATGTTTTCTCAATTTTTAATTCCAGCAAGAATGTACATTGGAATATCGGTAATAAAGATTTTTTTGTTTCAGCTAGATTTTTCAACATAAGATAATGAAGAATAAATATTTTTTAAGCGAAAGATAATTGAAAAATTTTAATTTTACAATGAGTATTGAGAGTGGAAAAACAGTCGTTTGAAAATATGATTAATGGCCACTTTAAAATATGTTTGTGCGGTTGCTCGAAACATATTCCAAGAACAAAATGTTTATTTCAACGTGAAAAAAATGGGAAATAACGAATGTTTTTTTCAATAACAATTACTGTAAGTCAAAGTTTAATGCCATTTTTTGCCAAGTTATAATCTATTGTAACCAATTTCCTTAATTGTTTTAGCCTACCGATCTACGCGATCTTTATGCTGGGAATGAGGAATAGTCATAGGACATATTTTTTGGGTATACATTTATTAATCATTTGTGAAGAAGTAATTGATAGAAGTTGTTATGATAAAATAGAACTTGGAATTAAACAAGAAATCGATTTTTGATATGGAACTGGTGATTTTTGATTCCTCAGTCAACGGCACCTTTAACAGAAAAAAATAGACTTCTTTGGGCTTTTTCAAAGATTTTTGGCAGTTTGTCAACAGAATAACATTAGCTGATTTAGTCGAAAATTTGGTCAAATCAAATTTTTATTTATCGAACAGAATATTGGAATAACCCGAAAACATCTTTTTTATCAACCACATACTCTGTCTGCCAAAAGATTCGGTTAAAATATGTGATTGAAACCACAAAAAATATTGTGTTCCAAACAAATCTTTTTCTGAGTGTGTGCTTTAGAAGGACGTCGTTAATTGGAGAATTATTGATAATTCCAAATTATATTTATATACATAATAATAATCTACGATTCATTCATTCTGTTCACATTGAAGCTGCTATGTTTAGCTCACTTTTCGCGTGTTTGGCATCTTAAAAAATGTATCGTTTTAAACATGGAGTTGACCCTCTTGATTTTCAAATGATTAATTTTGCACTTTAGATTAAGTGATTGAATTGTAAAAATAGTGTTGCACAATTTGAAGACTGATCATTTTCAACGATTTAATTTCAAGATCCTAATTTAAGAATGTTTCAAGTATGAAATTGTTTAATTTTTAACGCTTGAATTCAATAAAATATAGGATTGACCATCAGGAAGACTATCTATCATTTTCAAAGTTTTCAGAATAGTTAAACTCTAAAGGTTCACAATATTTAAAATTCGTTTAATTTTGAACGGTGTAAATGAATATTAAATTTATATAATTTAATTTCATAATTATAGTTTTGAATGCGCAATTGCAAAAGTTTTTTTATAGTCCTTGAAACAGTTTTTTGCTACAGAAGTAAGGAGGCCAAAAATGGGAGTGGCAAATGAAGTTCAGATTTTCTTCTTTGAATACCTTCAGGTACAAAAATGAAACAATTATTATTTATTCGTACAAATAAGCATTCAGTAGATTTTAAACTTACATTATCTTCTTTGACCATTCATAACTCTTGCAATATAAATTTCAAAAATGTTTTTTTATCACAGTTACAAAAGGGTTCTTCATGTTTATAAATGTTAGTATTCAAAACACATTCAATTTTGAATTCTATAATTTTACAAACTTTTATGTAGGCATAAGGCAAGTTTAATTGCTTTTCATTCAGTTCGATATATTGTCCATTTTTAAAATTTGTCCTAATCTAAAATTGCTTGACTTAAAAAACTTTCAATTCGAAATGATTAATTATTAATTACTGTTTCGAAAATATTTTGAACGTAATATTTATAAATTTGTTCAGTAATTTATTTATAAATTTTTGATACTTTTAATGTTAGGAAATATAATTATTCAGCATGATATTATTAATATTTGTTTATAACTTCAAACTCTTTTTTAAAAGAGCGTGAAAGATTTTTTTGACTACTACACTGCTTAAAATGTAGGACAGAAGATGGTTCAAAAAACCGTTTTTATCCGTTTCCGTCCGTAATCTTGTCCGGATTTTGTGTATGAATTTAGTTCGCCATTATAACCAAATTACATTCGGTTCTTATCTGTCCGTTATCCTGTGATTCAAATATAATAAAATATTCACTAAGTCCAAAAGTGGTTCCCGTCTGAGCTTGTCCGGCTCTTACCCGTCAAGTGACAAAATCCTTATCAGGTGTCTGGCCGCCAAATGGAACCACAAATTAGTAGAGTGAATGTGGAACATCGAATCGTTTCTGAATTAAGTCGGCCCTTAACCTCCAATTAATACCTGAAATTTATGATCCGCTTCACAGACGTTTCTGTCTAAAATTTATCCGTCATTGTAATGACGCAGCCTGTCCGGTTTTATCCGAAATTATGTACGGTTTTTCTGTCCGGCATCCGTATGAAACCTTACTCAACGTTCATATGTCTTTTAATTCGGTACTTATCCGAGCTTGTCTGCAACTCGAATGTCATTTTAACAACGCAACCTATCCGTTTCTATACGGAATTGTATACGGATTTTGTGTCCGGTTTCTATACGAAATCTTACCTGATATTGATGAAGCTTTTTATCTGCTATACACCAAGTCTTATCTGAACCTCAATCGGCAATTTCATGTAGCATTGCATGCAAATCTATCCGATATTTAACCGTCGCTATCCGTTATTTAGTCAACTGAATGAATTTAATGAGTGTTAAGAGAAATTATTGAACGTTAAAAAATTAAAGAAAAAAAACAATTATCATATATTTAAAATTTTCTTAAATCTCTCTTTAATGCTTTTTTATTCGTTTTCATCCCCAGTTTTTCGCTGTCAAAATAATCTATCTTTTCCTTCTCATTCTTTTCTTCGCTGTCGCTGACTTTAATATTTTCTTGTTCGCTGTCACTATATTTGTTATTTTCTTCTTGTTGTTGTTTCGTCTTCTCATGCCTGCATCATGAAGAATTGGGTAGTATCTGCAAGCAGAAAATATTTGAAATGTCAACAATGATCAAAAATTGCGTGAACAATATTCAGGGTGGTCGTTTTATTAAAAAAAAATCTTGGTCATTTTACGGTTTTTTCCAGGTTGGCAAAAAGGTTGGAGCAAAACGTTTTTTTCATTTGAAGTAATAACAAATGAACTGCAAATTGAAGCATTCAAAATAGAACTCTTGAATGCTGAACTTTTAAATTTGAAGTTTGAACATTTTTTTATTCAGCACCTTTTTATTCAAACTCTCAAAAATGTACACGTTTGAGATGTAAGCTAGTAACAATTTTCAACTGTACGATTTCAAATTAAAAATAGTTAGACTGCAAAATTTTGAACCTTTACAAATTTTATAGTTCAAACATTCAGATTCAGTTCAAAAAATATAAATCCACGTTATCATTTACAATGCTTCAAATTTCAGAATGAATAAAAAATTTTTTTAATTTTTAAAACTATATCATTTTAAGCAAATTAATCTAGAAAAATTGAAAATTTAACGAATAATTTTTTTTTAAAGAAACACTTTTCAGAATATAAGTTCAATTATTTTAATTTTGAATAGTTTCAAATCAATGATTGTTCAATTGTGTTCTTACATAATATTTGATTTGGTTCAGAAATATTATCTCAAAATTATTTTTTCCAACAAAAAAAAAATTTATTTTCCCGGAGATATCAAAAAAATGTTGTTATTATCTTAAAACCTTTTATAATCCTTGAAAAGCTTGATGCTTTTATCTCAAAAATTTAAAAAATCTACACTTTGTTTTGAAGGTTTTGAAATATTTGTAAATTTTCAGTTATATTGAAAATTCTTTCAACATTCTAAACTTTTTCATACATAATATTTTTTTAAACTTAATACATGAATTTTTGACTAAATACAAGGATTTTTAAATAAAGAGAATACATTTTCAATCCAAAATGGAATGGTTATATTTATAGTTAAAAAAATTAAATTTCCACCATAAAAAATGAATTTCAAAAAATGCTTAAATTTCAAATCAAAGAAATGAATTGTCAACCAAGAAGATTAATATTCTGCCACAGAGATGAATTTTTCAATCAAGAAGGTGAATGCTCAACCAAACACAAAGCAGTTAAATTTTAAGTGGGAAGAATACAGTTTCAATCATGAAAAGCGCATTTTCAACAAAATACTTGAATTTTCAACTGAGGAAATGAATTTTCAACCAAAAAGATTAATTTTTCACACTGAATATTAATATTCTGCCACAATAAAGGATTTGCAATACAATGCAAGAAAAGATGCATTTTCAACCATAAAAATTAATTTTCAACCCAGAAAGACAAATTTTTAATTAAAAAAGAGAAATTTTCTTCCAAAAATGAAATAGTCCTATTTTCAGATAAGAAAACTAATGTTTGACAGACAAAAAATAATTTTTGAATTAAAATGATGACAAAACAACGTTAAACAAAGTAGTTCTACTTCAAATTAGGTAGTTGAATTTTCAACGAAATATATCAGATCTCAACAAAAAAAGATGTTAGAAAAATGAGAAAAAAGTAATTTTCAATAAGATTTTTGAACTTTTAAGAAAAGAATTTGCAATAGCTGAATTTTCGACCAAAAATGGATTTTTCAGGTAAGAACATGAATTGTTACCAAAAATAAAACTAATTTTCAAAAAGGAAAACTTAAACCTATTATATTATATTAAAACCTCAAAATTAATTTCTAACAAAATATATGAGTTTTCAACTAATGAAGATAAATGTAAACAAAATTGAATAGTTAAATTGTTGGTTAAAAAATTAACTTTCAAACCAATAAAAACAAACTTTTGAATGAAATGGCTGAATTTTCGAAAACAAAAATATATTTTTGAATTAAAATGATAAAAGCCAAAAAAAATTAATTTATAACAAAGAAGTTCCACTTTTAACTAAGCAGAGGAGATAACCCTACAGTAGATAATGATCTCACAGTAGATAATTATTAATTATCAACACAAATATAAGTAAAATAATCAGTTTTAATTTTAATATATTAACACGTATTATGTCCAAACTATTATTTACATTATATTAAATATTTTACATGCATTAGTATTTCAAATTATCGATTATCTTCTGTAGGCTCATGGCTCATGATCTACTGTACGGTGAGCTCCCCTAGTTGAATTTTTAACAAAATGTAAGAATTAAAAAAAAATCGAAACCCAAAATGGGAAGGTTATACTTAACGTTTGAAAAATGAATTTTCAACTACAAAAAATGATTATTTAACAGAGTAGTCACATTTTTAGACAAATAAATGAATTGTCAATCAAAATGATAAATTTTCCACCAAGCCAATTGATATTCTACCATAAAAGACGAATTTTCAACGAAATAGTTCAATTTACTACTAAATAAGATAATTTTCTAACTAAGCACGGAGTGGTTAGTAAAAAAAATAATTATTTTTAATTTAAAAATAAATTAATTTTTGAAGCAAAAAGACGAATGTTCGAACAAGAGAGACTTTGACGGTCAATAGAGAAAAAAAATGTCGGCCATGAAAATGTTAGAAATTTTCATGCCAAAAAGACAAGTTTTCTACAAAATATTTAAACAAAATTAAGGTCCGCACACAATTTTTTATTTCCCTATATGTACTTTTCATATTCATGGATAGCATTTGTTTTTACAGTAGATGTGCTTTGATGTTTGCTTGGAGGATTCTTGCACGGTCCCGTATATTTCATATAGTGAAACAATTCACCGCTATTTTTTTGATTATCCCTCATATTTTGATTTACACTCAGATTTCCACTGCACGTTTACCATAAGGATATAACTTTTCATGAAACTTTTCATAAAACTTTTAACCGATGCCAGCCGGCGACCCGCGGTTATTTTGTTTTTCATGACCGACGAACCACCATGCGCCATATTCACTGCGCGGAGTGAACAAATATTCCACGAACATTGTGAAGAGTGTGTTATTCGCGACTGAAGTATGTGTGGTTTTATTTAGTGCTTGCGTAAAAAATGAGATTGGAATTAATATATATTATTATTGATTCACTGAGCACGTCGCTTAAGGGTACTTTTTAAAATGCTTAAATGGTTTCAATGTTTTAAAGAGTGTGCTTTGATCGCCATAGCGAGTGGCATCAGGACCGTGTTTACAAATATTTTTTTTACTATCGGACTAATGAAATGAATAATAATTAATAATAATATATAATAATAATAATTAATAATGTATAATAATTATTAAGAATGTATATAATTATATATACTAAGGAACATAATAATTGTTCAAAATCTTTGCCGTGCGAGACACACGAACGTTTATCAGCTAAGAAGTAAGTATATATATTGTATAATATTTATAAGTTACATTTATGCAAAAGTCCTTGAATCTTTTCACATGGAAAACCTGGGAAAGTCTTTACATTTTTTTCATGGTCCTGGTATTTTTGCTCCCTTAGAGAAAAAATCAGGAAAGAGATTGCTGAACCGTTTTTTGTTATACGTGCATGTTGAATCATTTACAACTCCACTACTGGTCTATCTGTTCATAAAATTTGTTTATAACAATAAATTTGTATAATAAACAAATTATTTGCCTTTTGTGTATGCTCAAGATGTAATTAATTGAATATTTTCAGATTCATTAGAAATGGCTTGAATCTTCATAACATTATAAACAATTTTGTTCATTTGTTATCACTTAATGGAAATCATTACTATATAGTTTTTGTACTGATTTAAGGCCTTTTTTAATAAATCTGAAAATCGAAAAAACCACATTTCGGAAAGGTTAAAATAAAAATTCAACTTTGTTTTGCAATAAAAAAATTGAAAAATCTAAACACACACATTTTTAAACAATTGTATGAATAAATTAAATTTTGTAATTTACACAAAAACGTCCAACGCGGAAACTAGATTTAAACCTCGATTTGAACCGAGTGACGATGTAGAGAAAACTAGAAAAATTTGCTTCTGAAATTGAAGATCCACCTTTTTTTATCTATCCAGGTCACTTCACGATTTGAAAGTATGCGGGAGATGGTTTTCACGCTGCGTTCAAAAATCTCAGCGGTGCCACCCATGAAAAATAAAAAAAGCACGTACATTATTTCTTTTATCTTTTTGATATAGTTTTAAAACAATTTTCTTGTTTTTTGGTTTTCAGAAAATATGACCCCACTGGGCACCAGGTCCTTTTTAGAAGGTTCTAAAAACGTTATAGAATTCCAATGTTCTAAAAGGTCAAATAAAGAATAACAAAAAAGGGGCGTTTTTAGAACACCTTTATAATGTTCTAAGTCAGGCATTTTTCCAACCCAAAAACGTTCTTCAGAACATGATAAGACATACACAAATTTATTATTATATTTACTGCAGAACTGTGCCTCACACACTTATTTTAAGTCTGAAGTTTTGATTATTAGATTTCCGATATATTTTTTGTTTTTCTATTATTATCAGTGACAAATAATTGTGTACACCCCATGCAAGTTGTCTATAATTTATATGTTCTAAAAAATAATCCGGAATTTTTATTAATGTTTTAAACAAATTTATTATTATATTTACCGCAGAACTGTGTCTCATAAGCTTATTTTAAGTCTGAAGTGTTTAATGTTAGGTTTCTGATATATTGTTTTTCTATTATTATCAGTGCCAAATGATTGTGTACACCCTATGAGTGTTGTCTATAATTTATATGATCTAAAAACTAATCCGGAATTTTTAATAATGTTTCTTAGTTATCCAAGTTGACACATTATATTTAAATTGTGCTGCACGTAAAAAAAAACGTTTCAGGAATAATGTTTAAGTCGCATGTTTCATACACGTTCCAAAAACGTTTCTGAACGTTTTTAGGACATGTGACTAACTCACCGCACCTGGAATGTTTCTTGAACGTTCCCAAAACGCTGTGAATATACTTTAAATGTATGTACTGTGTCTGAGTTAATATTTTTCACTGAAACTTTTAGGAATAGTAATGAAAATGAAAACAGACGTCTGGATACAATTATTTCTGAAAAAAATTGTATTTCTGATTTACCGTTCTCATGATTTTTT
>CAKNXH010001128.1:0-65152 GCA_932178445.1 Andricus quercusramuli | reverse complement strand
GTTTAATTGTTCTTTGCCACTTTCTAACTTTTTAGCGAAAAAATGGATTAATGTCCCAATTATGACACGGTCTTGACAATTCCCTTTCAAGAACTCTTTTTGATAAATCTAAATTGCAACCAAAATATAATAGTATATATTTCGCTCCGTCATTAAAAACATTTAAATACCGTTTAGTATCGTGAAGTTGTCGAGTTCCAGGAACAACTATATATTTTTATGTGATCCTGCCAAAAAAGCAGTAACTTAAAAAATGAAGATGAATAATGGCTTCGAAAATTGTATATATATCCAGTAACAAGCTTGAGTCTTAATGTATAAAAGATTCACCAACAAGTTTATTTTTAACCAAATAGGTGCATTAACACACAAATAGTTAAACTTTCAAAACAAATAGTTAAATTTTCCAGCCAAGAAGACGATTTTCTTCAAAAACAGTCGAATTTTCAACAGAAAAGTAAATTTTCAACCAGAAAAGATCAATTTTAAACGAACAAAAGATGACATCTCTACCATATAGAAGATGAATTTTTAATCCAACAGGAAAAATCTTTAACAAAATAGCTGAAATTTAGACCAAAAGAGATGACTTTAATGAAATAATCGAGTTTTTAACAAAATAGTTAAATTTTAACAAAATAGTTCAATGTTCAACCAAATAGTTGAATTTTCAATCTAACAAGATGCATTTTGAACCGAATGGTTGAATTTTTCACAAGACAGTTAAAATTGCAACCCGAAAAGTTTAATTTTCAGCAAAAATGCTCTTTTTCAACGAAGAAAGATGAACTTTCTACTATAAAAGATGAATTTTCAATCCTAATGCACGAATTTTTAACAAAAACAGTTGAGTTTTTGACGATAAAAGATGACTTTAACAAAATAGTTTTAGCCAAAAGGGTGAATTTTTAACCAACAAAGTTGAATTTTTAAACAAAAATATGAATTTTTAACAAACAAAAATTAATTTTCTACCAAATAGTTTAATCTTTTATGAAATTGTTGAATGCACAAACCAGAGAGCAAAATACTGAAATTTTCATACCGAAAATAAGAATACGCAACAAAAAAGTTAATTTCAACAGAAGAATTCAACATTCAACTGAATAGTTGATGTTTTAACCAAAAATATAATTTTTCAAACAAAAAGATTAATTTTCTGCCAAAAAAGAGGATTTTTTAGCAAAAAATGATAAGTTTACAACCAAATAGTTGAATTCTTAACTAAAAAAGATATATTTCGAACCAAAAATGGAATAGTTACTTCTCAGTTAAAAAAAAAATTCAATAAAAGAAATGAATCTTAAAAAAATAAATTTTAAACAAAGTAGTTCAAATTTCAACAAGGCATTTGAATTCATGACCAAGAAAGATATAACCATTTAACAAAACAATTGAATTTTCAACTAAGAAGATAACTTTTCAACCAGAAGATGAAATTTTAAACTAAAGAAGATAAATTTTCAACCAAACATGGAAGAGTAAAATTTTCAGTCAGAAATGTTAATTTTCAACAACAAAAAAAGGATTTTCAATTAAAATTATGTATTTTTAAAAGAAAGAAAGAAATTTTGACCGCATAGTGGAATTTCCTATCAGAATATTTGTATTTTGAACCCAGAAAAATATTTTGTTCACTAAAAGGGATGTTTTAGCACAATTATTGATATTTCAACCAAAAATATAATAGTAGACAGTTTGAACAAAAAAAAAAGAACTTTCAACCAAAAATAGTTGTATCTTCTTATTGGATTCTATTAATTATGTTCACATTTGGGCAGGAAAAAAAAGAGAAAAAAATGGCAGTTTCTTGAAAACAGGAGAAAAAAGAAAAATTCTTTTTAAAAAAGGGCAATAGGGAAAAGAGTGTGTAGTTTAGAAACGTCCTAAACGTTATCTAAGTACTTAACGTTACTTCCACTGACCCTCCATCCCCCTCCTACCTTGTTTCAGAACGTATTTTTTTGGAGCAACCTCCTCCCCCTGAATTGATAACGTGGTTTATGGTCGACCCCTAAGTTGTCCTCAACTCAGCGGTACCATTTATGATAATGAGTACCATTAAGAAAATTATCAGCTGGAATTTTTTGCTTTTCTTTTGCTTTCCTATATTACTTTTAAAGAAATGCTTGTAAATCAAACCTTATTTAAAAAATAGAAGCCCTCGTAATAAAAGAGACGTAGCTTTTTAAAATATATCTATGGAACAAAATTGTTTTTCACTCTAATCGTTACAAAAGCAACCCCGTCACTTACATATAAAATAATATAAACGTGCAGACTGAAAAAAATGGCATTTTTTTGCTTGCTTCACTTTCTCATGAACTATGTGCATCACTTTTTTTGAATGAAGCTTCATTTTAAAAATGAAAACACCCTTTTTATAGAAAAAGGCCCAACATAAATGTATAAGATGGGACCCAAAATAATACTGCAACCCTGAAAATCGACTCCCTATGCGATACTCGCGATGGCCGTCGTATTTACAAAAGGCCCTTGATACAGTGAAGAAAACAATTGTGATTTTTGAGATATGATAAGCAAATATAAATATCTCAAACGAATCATTTGCCCTTTCAGAGGGGGTGAAAACTACCCTCTTAAAGTCGATCAAGTCTCTTTGTCACCAATTTAAAGCAAATAATTGCAGTGTCTGGGGCTTGCGGAGAACAGATAAATGATAATAATCATCGCCTACTTACTTTGGAAGGTCTCAAGTTAAAATGAACAACCATTCTTCACCGAGCGCAGGAACCACCCTCGAACTTTAAATTCAACACTCAGTCGCCAATCGAAGACAAATAATTGTTGTATTTCAGAATTTCGGAGAAAATATAAATATCTCGCAATAACGATTATTTTGAAAGGGCTCAACTGCTTCAAAAAATTATCCAACTCTTCAGAGAGTGTTGAAATTACCGTCGTTCTTTATAATTGATTAGATCTCTCAATCGCTAATTGAAAAAAAATAATATTGTTACCTTCGATACAACTCAATAAAATAACTGGAGTGATCCCTGGCGGACCGAACGAACGGAGCGGATACGCTACAGCGTATCCTTATAGTATCCACATCGTATCCTCTCCGTATCATGCAAGAAAAACTCATTAAAAAAGGAAGATGAACATTTCACTTGTTAAAATTCGGATTCTACGTGAAATTTTGCGTTAAAAGGTCACGGAGTAATCGCAATACTTTTTCTTGCAACATTAAAAACTTTTAAAAAATATTATACTTATCGATAACGTGGGCTGAAGGCGACTTCAAACGCATCGTCGACGGATAAAGCCTATGAACTGCTACTGAATGACGATGCGTTTGAAGTCGCCTTCAGCGCACGTCATCGATAAGTATTATATTTATTAAAAGTTTTTAATGTTGCAAGAAAAACTATTGCGATTACTCTGTGACCTTTTAACTCAAAATTTCACGTAGAATCCGAATTTCAACAAGTGAAATGTTAATCTTTCTTTTTTAATGAGTTTTTCTTGCATGATACGGAGAGGATACGATGTGGATACTATAAGGATACGCTGTAGCGTATCCGCTCCGTTCGTTCGGTCCGCCAGGGATCGGTTACTTCTCTATTAGAAAATTCAAAATCAAATGCAAAATTCAAACAACCTACCAAAATCTCTTCAGAAAACTCCCCAGAAGCAACCTCATATTATAATATGCATCTTAGCAACTCGTAAGTACTACTCCTAATAAAGATAAGTGAAACATTCTGATGCTTCTACCCCAGAAAATTTCAAAAAAGTTTTAAAATTCAAACAACCTACCAAAATCGCCTCAGCAAACTCCTCAGAATTGTCCTAATAGGCTAACATATTTTTTCATCCCCAAAATTGTATCCCTAAGTTAGGCAACTATAGCAACCGAATACTTCTATATTAAAAAATTCCAAAAACGTGTAAAATCAAACAACTCACTAAATACATTTAAAAAGATACCCTGGAAATACCCTATCGTCATAACATATTTTTGCAAACACCAAATTTTACTCCTAAATCAAATAAATAAGTCAGTCTAATACTTCTCAATCAGAAAATTCCAAAAACATGTCAAATTTATACAACCTACTAAATTCCTTTTAGAAGTTTCCCTAGAAATGCCCTGTCATGATAAAATATTTTTGCAACCCCAAAATTTTACCCCTAAGTCAGATAACTGAAGGCAGTCTCATACTTACAATAAAAGGAGGTGTTTTGTGGAGACTATTTGAACTTGATTGGCCAATGAAGTCTTTTTTTTAAACCGGGGAGCACGGAAAGCTAAATCGGATTGGTATTATATTCATTGTCCCTATTGATTTTATCAGGGTGTTTGAAGATTTCGATCGCTTCTCTATGTTGCCTTGGAAAAATATTGTATGTTTTTGCGATGGCGGTTGTTTTGTCAAATAAAATGCTATGTTCTGTTTTGATATGATGCTCAGCTAATGCTGATTGCGCGAAATGTTTCAGCCTGACTTTACTCTCATGTTTGTTTACACGCTGGCTCACTGCTCTCCCGGTTTCTCCAACACAGACTTTGCCACAAGAGCAAGGGATTTTATATATACATACCCGGATCACTGAGAGCTGCCTTTTCATCTTTAAGGTTGTTTAGAAGTTGTCCTATCTTGCTATTTTCTTGTAGGTTGTAAGTTAGTGAGTTTATTGTGCTGGCAATCGGTCTGAGTGGAATGCTTTTTTTGTGGATTTTTGGGAGTTCGTATAGTTTAGGGAGATGGTCAAGTTTAGAGTCTTTTAGAAGGGTTTTTGTTCTGCTGACTATTGTTTTTGTGTGGTATTTTTACCAACGGTCATACCACGCTGGAAACACCAGTTCCCGTTAGATCACTGAAGTTAAGCAGTGTTGGGCGCGGTTAGTACTTGGATGGGTGACCGTTCGAGAATAATACTACTGCGTTGCTGTTGGCGGTCGTGGGTGTGGTGAGCCCACACTTGTAGTTATTTACTACAAGAAACAATCCACCTAGAAACACTACCCGAATCGGGTAGTGTCACGCCCACCCCTAGAGGCTCGCCAAAAGGGAAACGGCTTAATGGTATAAAAACAAAAAAACGAAACAAAAAAAAATTTCAAGTTTTTTAAATGGATTGTCAGTAAGAATTGTTTGAAATTGTCAAAAGTTGTTATTGTCTTCTATATTCATTAAACTGTTGTGTTGCCTTTTTCTGCGCGTAGTATTATGATGTCTTTATTCCGATTGAGTTCTTTAATTACTGTTTTTTCTTATTTTGTTAAATTTGAGGAGGGAAGTTGAGCGTGGCGTGAGATGTTAATGAGAGATTAATGTTAATGTTAATGTTAATGTGAGATTCGCTTTTTCGGATGGAAGGGTATATATTATGGATTCCAAGATACTAATGATTTCTTCTTTGCTGGGAGGATGGTTAAAGATGTCTTCTACTGTGTTATTGGTGTGTGTTTCCCTGTAAATAATTTGACAAATTTCATTTTTTGTTTTTAAGTGGAAAGATCTTTAATCCATTGGGATTGGTCGAATGAAATGCGGTCTAATGAAGACCACATCTCAAATCTGAGGGTGTTTGATAGGAAAAGGTGAAGTTTTAATATTTTTTGGAGGTAGTTTGCAAGACAAACCTGGTATTTCATATTCTTTCTCTCAAGGAAGCAAATTTGTTCTGTATAGAATTTATTTGGATTTAGATGTTCACAAATAGTTTTTCATTTGTATGAATTTTGGGACGATGTTGTTATCCCCCCATGGTTTCGAGAAAGCTAAAGATGTTAGTAGCTTAGCTTGAGAAGACCTGAGCGTACTAAAAGTGCTAGTTTTAGTAAGAAAAATCCTCGTTGAGTTCTTTAATAATAAATTCCATGCTTTCACGATGATTCGTTATAATCAAAAACTTGATTGGCTAATTAAGTTCGACCAGTCTCCACGATTTATTACCATGAATCAACGTGGAAGCTTCAAATCTATTACTCTAATACTTCTTCATCAGATTATTCCAAAATGATGTGATATTCAAACAACCCGTCAAATTCCTTTCAGAAGAATCCCTAGAACTACCTTATGATGATAACACATTTTTCCAACGCCGAAATTTCATCAATTTCATCAATTTTTCATCATTTCATTTTTCATCCATCGAAATTTCAGCCAGATAACTGAAGTATTCTTATACTTATCTATCAAGAAATTCAAAATTTCAATCTCTGAAAAACCTACCAACATCCCTTTAGGAGAGACTGTCGAAACTTCCTATCGCCATCATATTTTTTTGCAACTTCGAAATGCCACCCATGAGTTACGTAACGGAAGCAGTCAAACGTTGCTCTAGCAGAAATTCTTTGTTTTGAATTTAAGCTTTGAAGAACCTATAAAATTAAATATCATATAAAGAATAAAACGAAATTTTACTAAATCAAAAAATTTCGATAGAATTGCGTAAAATAGGGGTCAACAGAATTCAGGACGAACTCAACTGAATTGATATGAACTGAAAAAAACATATATCAAAAACCAATGCATTATATGAAAATCGAGAAAATTCAGAGGAATATAAGTGAACTTCAAAGAATTAAAAAAAATCAGGATACGTTAATGATAATTCAGGGGAAATTTCAAATTCCAATTCAAATGAATTCAAAAAAATACTTTAAATCAAAAATATTGAATTGATTGCAGTAAAACTGAAGTGAATTTACAAGAATTCAAGGGAATTAAAGAGAATTCGATAAAATTCATACCAATCTAAAATGAATTTTAAAAAATTTAAGGTAAATTCAAATAATTATAAATAGAAAAAATATAGATAGACAGGATAGAAAACTGATAAAATTTTCCAGAATTGAAGGTGAAGTTGAAAGTCCTGAGGGTGAATGAAAAAAATGGGAAATCTAAAAATGATCCATTAAATTCAATTGATTTCAAGGGACTTCCAAAAAGTTCAGAATGAATTCAAAATATTTCAATAGAGTGCAAAGATCAATATAGTGATATGTTCACTTTGAAAAATGAGTATAAAATATATATGTACTTTTTATGTATATTGAAATTCAATTCTTTAATTATGGAGAATATTTTTCATTGCAGACCATTCATTGTAATGAATTTTAAATTTTTTGTATTCTGAACCCCACCTTCAAATTTCAAATTTTTCCATAATTGGGCACTCTACCCATGACTATAATATATTTTTCAATACCTCAAGACAAATAAATAAAGTGATACTTTTTTAAACCCGTAAATACTGCTACCAATTCATCTAACGAAAGCAGCCAAACTTTATTCTAGAAGAAAATAAAAAATTTAAACGTTAACAAAACTTGCCAACATCCCTCAGAAGAATCTCTCAAGACACCCCACCTACATAATATAATTTTACAACCCACAAATCCTACCCTTAAATCAAAATTTCAAATCCATTATTTCCTAATTTTAACTTCCTAATTTTTATTTTCATAGTCCACTATCATCATATAAAATACTATCCTTATTTCACTCCACTGAAGTAATTTGATTTTGAAAAAAAATATCAAAATACAAGAATCTTATTAAAACTTTTACCATGACATCTAACATTAGCATTAATTCTGAAATTTTGACTCCTTATCAGTTTAATGAAAAAAGTGACACAGGAAACTAAAATAATTAATCATCAGGAATCTGCAGTCTTCAGAAATCAACATAAATTAAATGTCAAATATTCTCCTCTGAACGTACATATTTCATAAAAACTTCCTCTAATAAGAAAAGTTGGAATGAAATGAGCTGATCGATATTGAGTAACTACTCTACTCTTAGAGAAACCTATCATTCCTAAAATTCAGAAACATTGCCTCTTATGTGACGTAACAGTTCTCCACTTTCATTTTCTGTCGAATTGCAATGCACGAAACTTTCAAATAAAAATTAGCGTCCAATCGTTCCAAATTTTTTTCTCCATTTTTAGTCTTTGGGAAGGTTAAACGGCAACTTATTGATTGCTCAAACGGAAACGGGGTCCATTAGGGTCCCACGGTCCTGACCTTACGACGAATAACGTCTACAACATTAAATATGCACGATGCATAATCAGACACAGCTATAGCGATTATTCCTTAACTTAATTTATTTCTATTTAAATACCAACTTACATTATCGACCATCTTCATAACATTTTTCTCAATTACTTTCTCTTCCCAAGAAATCTCCTTTTATTTTTTACATAATCAGGGAATTGATGAAACCATAGTCAATATTCTTAAGAGTACACTATGCCATAATTTAAGATAAACTTCAATATGATTATTAAACAAAATTGTCAACTATGTTGACAGCATCAACGTTTTTCTTCATCAAGAAGGATACTTTGAAGAAAAGGGAAATAAATTTTCAAAATAAATTTTTTAATTCATTTTTAATAATAAGAAATTCACTGTCGATTATAAAAATTAGACTTCCACCATCTTCACCCTTACTTCCAGCTCTCAATTTTTCATATTTTTCAACACAGACAATATTAAATACTAGGCATTAGCATTCAGCATACAGCATTCTACTCTTGGTATGAATAATATGTTTTCAAATTAATATTTTCTGTAAAAAAAGAAACATTAAGAATTCAGAAATTCCTTAAACATGATTTTTCTTATAGCAGACATTGATCATTCATTTCCAACAATATAATTAATCCGCAGTAATAATTGAAACAAAAATGACATCAACTTAGAACGAATTTTGGCGTTATTAATTACTGCAAAATTAATTATTTAAGACTTGATATTTCAGACATAACAAAATATCATCATTTCCACGACTAAAAGTGCATTCCGATGCACAATCGAAAAAATTGATAAAAATCAATGAAATTACAGAAGAAACCCTGTAAGTTTAATCCTATTCCATTTTATAATAATTAAAGTCTTTTATGTCTATCCAGTAGGCAGAAAAATTAAGAATGTCCCAGAGACATCTTCAGGACATCCCTAAGACATCTTTTGGAACATGTCTTTTCGACATCCTAGGAATGCTCTTAAGACGTCTAATGTCAGTACGAAATATGTCCCGAGAATTGTTTATGTCTTTAAGACGTGTTTAGGACATCTTTAGGACATTGGACGTCTTAAAGACGTTGATTGGACTAACATCGGACGTCCTAGGAATCTCCCAAGGACGTTCTTCGGATGTTCATGGTTTCGTGCCCACTGGGTATTTTTTCCAATTTCGATTTTTTTTTTATTCACATACGATGTTATATAAAACCAATCAGTAGAAAATAACAAAATTATATTCCAAGAGACTTTGTCGATTCTAACGAAATTTTGCTGACGCAGAATGCTTTCGTCCGATCACAAACATTTTTTGAGCATACAAAATGTAAATTGGCGAATATATAAAGAAATATTGTTATATTAAAAGTTTTGTTTCTCCGTAAGTAAATTGGAAACATCTTCGGAAAAAATTTGTAATTAAAACTTTCGACCACTTTTTTATCAAATACTCTCATGTGAACTCGAGAAAAAATGTTAATTTTTAAGAACATTTTAGAAAAAGAGAATAATTGATTTTCGCCCATACAAAGGTGGTCAATTTTTTCAAATTCATCGCCTTTATAAATTTATAAATTTTACAAGCGATAATTTTCAGACATGCTAAACATTTTCTTTTAACAATTTTTTTTTCTTGACTTTTTCATATCACGCTTATTTATTTATTTATTTTATGTAATAAGTCCAGAAATCCCATGAAGGTATAAAGATGGAAGGTATCAATATTTGCAATAGTTAGAATATTTACAATGTATCGATTGCACATGATACAACATTTGAAAATTTTATTTAACAAGATGAAAAAAAAAACTTTTCTCAACTTCTTACCAGAATGAAAATCTTTTAATATTATCCTAGATTAAAAAAAATCAATCATTCACTTAGAGCAGAAAACGACCACATGAATACCAATATACAGAATAATAATTTGCCCTGAATTAACTTTTTCCGAATTTTTATCTGCCCTAGTTTTTATTTGTCCGAATGATTATTTATCACAATCTATATTTTTCTGAATTGCCATTTGACTGGTTTTTTAATTTTAAAAATTTCCAATTATCACAAAAAATGGCGCGAAATTCAAATCAGCAAATAATTTTGCATTTAAATATCTGACTGATTTGAATATTGCGCCTTTATTTCCATGCGTATGCCATCTTTATTTCAAATAAAATTTCTGTAACATGGCGATCGCAATTCGGAAAAATGAAAATTATGATAGAAACATTCGGAGAATAAAAAATGAGAGCAAATGTAAAATAAAAATTATAACAAATGGTTTTTCGGAAAATGAAATTTCTGTAAAATTGACATTAGAAAAAGTAGTACTTGAGTAATATCCATGCTCCTTAATTTTCACTAATATAACGCCATTACAAATATAATAAAAAATTACGATCAGGACTTAATTGATAACAATAAATATCAAAACAAAAATTGAGGACGTAGAAGAAATGGTTTTAATTACTAGTGAAGCACAGACCAATATTTTTTCAGTTCTCTAACTAATTACTTTTCTAATAAATATTTTTGTCAACTAGTTTTCTTCGCTACGATTTTCAATTTCATAAAGGTCTATTTCTCGCTGAATGTTTCCAGAAATTTTGGACTAAATACATGAATAATTTTCAGCTCCATCGGTAAGGATAAGCTGATATGAGATCGATTCTCGTACGAGCAAATCGATGGTCGATAAGGTCCAGCTCCTTTTTATCGATTGTAGCACAAGCCGGCTTATCATGAAAAAGTCCGACAAAAATAGTAAGCAGTTTTGCCGTCTCCGCTCGACACAGAAAACTGTATCACATTGTCATCTTCCCCATTTTTGCCTTCATCTTCTTATCTTGATCCACTTTTATTTCTTCATCTTGATGTAAATTATGTAAATTTGTCTCATTCTGACTTGTTTTTCAAAAATCCATTAGTCTGACTAGTGCCATTGGAAGTGGTTTCCTTCTCTACCATTCTCGATTTTTTTGTGTAATTTCTAATGTAGAAAGAGCCGAAGAGGTAGATGAAGAGAATGGCATTAATTGCCAGGAGGGCGGCAAGAGGTTTCGGGAAGTTGCAGTCTGAGAAAAGAATTTGTACATTGTGAACGAGGATGATGGAAAACTGGATTAATTGGAGTGAAGTTAGATATTTTTTCCACCAGAGGTATTTTTGAACATCGGGACCAAAGGCTGAGAGCATGTAATACGTGTACATGATGATGTGGATGAAGGAATTGATGAGCCCGAGAAGAGTGGGGTGACCTCCTGGTACAAATCGGACACCAATCCAAGCGCATATTGGCATCATGGCGTGATGGTAGACGTGGAGGAAGGAAACTTGACGGTGTTTCTTCCGAAGTACGAAGAAGACTGTGTCCAGAAGTTCTATCAGTTTGCAGATGAAATATACGTAGACTCCTCTTGCGATCTGGAAATATATGTACAATTTAGAAATTTGAATTAAAATAGATTATGTATTTAATTTGGTTGTGATTGAATAGATCAATGCCAATGAACAAAAAATAAATTGTAATCTTCATATTCTAAAAACTTAAGAAGTCTAGGGGCCATCTATAAATTGCGTAACAGATTTTTTGCTGTTTTTCACCTCACCCTCCACTCACCCCATATAACAAGTCGTAACGAAGTGGTTTAGACCCCCCTCCTACCCATGTACTGTAATTTTTTTAAATTTTTTCTATCAAATTTGTAATTTTTTATCAAATCACTTAACTTTATATTTTTTTGAACAATTTATAAGATCGAAACTCTACTGAAGATTTCAGATATTTTTTACATCCTGTTTCATCTGTCGTGAAATCCAGAAAATTAGATCAGAAACTCTAAGGGTGTATTTAGCAAATAATACAAAGCCTGATACATTTTTTAAATGCTGAATGAGTTTGTGGGCGATAGTAGTTTCAAAAAAAGTTGGTTATTATGGATCTTTTTATGGATATTGATTCGAAATGGGCGAGCATCTTGTTAATTCTTCAAAATCTTTGGAAATACCCTTAAATATTTGAACATCACTTCAAATCTTTTAAATTTCTTAAATCTTGTGAATAAATTCATTGAAATATTATAAAATCCCTTGAAATGTCGTGAAGATACATGAAATCTGATGACATTGCGTGAAATTTTTGAAATATCTTGAAACTGCCTTGAAATCCTTTATAATACTTTAAAATATTTCGAATCTTTTAAAATCCCTTGAATATTTTTAAATCTCTTGAAAATTCTTTAAAAAATTATGAAATCTAGTGAAGTTACATGAAATCTAATAATATTTCTTGAAATTCCTTGAAATCGCTTGAAATATTTGAAGTCGTATGACATTTTTCGAGATCCTGGAAAATTCATGATAATACTTTATTGAAACCCTTCAAAATCCCTTAAAATTACTGAAATCTTTGGAAATCTTATAAAATCGCTTGCAATCTTTAGAAACATCCTGAAACCTTATATATTTCCACTTCTCAGAATGGATCTTCTCTACCGATAACCGTCTTACCCTCGTTTATACGCCTATCTAACGCCTCATCTATCGTTTCGTCACTTGTGAATAGGCTACCAAGATATACGTGTGTACTCATCAACTTTTTCTATTCTTTCATCATTGGGGACAATGTTGCAAATTGTTTACTCCCCTTTTCCTTCGAACACCATAATTTTTGCTTTATTTACGTTAATTTTGATGCTTATGTTCTGCATGCTTGTATTCAGTTTGCTCCATATTCTTTACAAATCTTCGATTGACTCTGTCAATAATAATCTTATCATTTGCAAGAGCTAACTCACGTACCCTTACTGTCTCGAGATCCGCACCTTCTTTGTCGAAGGGGGACATTCGGAGACACTTGTCCATAAATATGATAAGTAGCCATGAGGACATGACGCATCCCTGTTTAACGCCTTGCATAATATCCAACCAGTCACTCATTTTCCCATTAACCCTTCCACTCGCTTTAGTACCTGCATATATTATTTGTAATGCTTTTGTAAAATTTGAGACGCTTCAAACATTGTAATTTTTCAATTGTACATTCCTCGTGAGTTAAATTTTACAATCATGATTCCTACAATTATTGAAATTTTCAAAATTTAAGAACTGGTAACATATCAACTTTTTGAATTATTCATTGAAACATTTTCAACTTGAAATTGTACAATCTGATTTGGAGCCGTCAAATTAAATTTTTTCACTTTTTGCGTCTTTGAGAAGAAATTTGATCTAAGTCAAAATTGTAATGTTAGATTTCTACAATTCGAACACTTCCAAATTAAAATTATTCAATTTTGAATCCTTGGCGTATTAAGTATAATGTAAATTTAAAATTGTCCTCATTTCGAATGTTTCAATTTGAGATTTTTTACTATAAAAAAGGTTCTAGTTTTAGTTCTTATTCTTACCCTCAAAGCCTTTGGATTATTAGAATAATCAACTGGTTGACAACTAAAGCTGTAATCATTCCACCAGCCAGCCATGAGACCTTCATGAACGAGGTAGATGCTAAGGAGGACTTGAATCAAATTGTAGACAATTAAAGTATTCCTCAAAGTGTAAGGCTTTTTGTCCCTCATGTATCTCGGTCCCGCAGATACACTAAAGTAGATATAAGTCACAACTATCATTATTATGGGCCCTGGGCCAGTTGCCAGAAACCAGTCCTTCGTCCTTGGATCTGCAAAAAAATTATTAATTAGTAGCAGTAAATGTGCCCCTTTTTCTGTTTTTTAGCTTGAAGGCGAACCGAAATAATAGATCCCAATTGTAAGCTAATTCTTTTTAAATTCAAAGCCTACGATTATATTATTTGGATTAGAATTCATCTTTTTTGGTTCAAAATTCTACTCTTTGATTGAAGATTCAACTATTTGCTTTTATTTACCTCTTTCTTAGTTGAAAATTCATTTTTTTCAATGAAAATTTACCAAATCTACTTTTGACTGACAATTGATCGTTTTTAGCTAAAAAGTAAACTATTACATTTTCCATTGAAAATGTGTCTTTTTCCGTTGGAAATTCATTTTTTTGTTTGTTGAAAATTCAACTAGTTGCTTCAAGATTTAACTATTTTGTTGAAAAATTGTTTCTTTTGGGTTGAGATTTAATCTTCTTGATTTAAAATTGTTGTTATTTGAAAGTTGAAATAATTTGTTAGAAATTCATTCTATTGATTGAAGATCCATTCCTTTGACTGAAAATTAACTTCTTGTTAAAATAAAATTTAGCTGCAATAATTGCTACAACAATTTTTTTTTAATTTTACTATTTGGTTGAAAAATCATCTTCCTCGGTTAGAAATTAACTTTTTTGTATGAAACTCATCCTATCGTGTAAAAAGCCCATTCAAAACTCTGGCCTCTATTTAAAACATATTTCAATATTTTTATCAACAAATGGATTCCTCAGCTTTTTATTATTAATTATTATATATGAATTAAAGAAATAGAAACTAACTAATATATATTTTCTAAGAAATTAATTAGTAATTACCATTTCTATTGTATATGAGATCGCGCCACCAGTCTACAATAACCGACATTGTGCTATCTTTGGTACTCTTCCTGTAGATAATCCTGGAACAATAAAATAAACTTTGCATCAATTCATATAAGTTTATTTGCAGGTATTAAAAATAAAACAAAAAAAAATAAAATGTCAAATGTAATGTAATATAGTGTAATCTAAATAATATTATTCAAATTAAGCACATGTCAAAAACTCTGAATTTTGAATCTTTAGAAAAATTTCCATATGGGAACGAAAATTAGGGTGATTTTTTAAGTTCAAGTTTTTGCTTTCAAATGCTAAAAAATTTAAAAATACAACTTTCTTAAGATAGATTTTTTTTAATGAGCAAAGGTGAAATTGTTAAAATTTAGTTAATTTGTAGAAAAATGAAATATTTTTTAGTATTATGTATAACACTTTTTTAGTTGCAATGGACAAATAAGCCGCAATTTCCTTAGATTTCGAAAAAAATTTTCTTCGATGTTACATTCTTGAAAAATTTGTGATTTTAGTGGGTTAGGACTTCTTGAACAGCTGTAAAGTTTTGTAAGAAATTTTTTTTAGATATATGGAAATTATAGCTTGCTTTTTCAGTACGAACTAAAGCCATAATTTTGAAAAAAATTTTATTGTTGATAAAAATTAATTAATTGTTGAAAAAAGTCATTTTTTCTCATTTTCAAAAAATGCTAACTTAAGTAAAAGTTATATTTCTTAATTCTAATCTTTTACTTTCGTTCAATACCAAACGCTGTAGATAAAAATACCATTGTTGTCGTACCCTTGGAAATTTTTTTCAATAATAAAATAAAAAATTGTTGGCCGCATTGCGACATCGTAGGACTATATCTGATTTCAAAAAGTCATTAGAGATTTTTATTTATGATAAAGGGTAGCAACACTTCAGTACAAACACTATGCGACGATGTTTCTGTTTATAAGGTTTCAAATCCAATAATTTATATTTTGGAATTATATCCCTACAAAATTTTTAATTTTGAGCCCAGCATTATTTCAAATAAAAGTAATAGTAAATTCAAACCAAATAAATACATACATACATACATACATGGAAGTTTGGTTAAATGAAACAAATTTCAGTTGATTCAACAAACAATATTTACCAACAAATTTGGTGAAAGCCACCAAAAAAAGTAGATGAGTCAACCAAATATTTTGTTAATCATTCAAATAACCATATTCTATGGTTGAACCAATAAACATTTGGTTGATTTAACCAGATCGTTTTCTAAGTGTATTTACTTAGAAGTATTAATAGTTAATTATTACTTTTATTATTATTAGTATACAGGGTGTCCCAGACTCAAGTGTCCGGACTTATATAGCCATATAAAAATGAAAAAAATAAATAGAAAATTCCTTTTCCAAAAATCAGTTGAAGTTTTAGTTTTTTAGTTATAATACATTTAAGCTGGATCTATCAGGAGCGCCGTATAAACAGCCGTGTGTCCGTGAACCAGATTTCAACGCAGTGTTATCGAAGTGAGCGCAGAGGTGGGGTTAGCGACGGGAGAACATTAAGTTGGAATCCCGTTCACGTACACTCGACTGTTTATACGGCGCTCCTGATTGGTCCAGCTTAAATGTTTTATAACTAAGAAACTAAAAGTTCAACTGATTTTTGGAAAAGGAATTTTCTATTTATTTTTTTTATTTTTATACGGCTACATAAGTCCGGACACTTGAGTCTGGGACACCCTGTATAATATTAGTAATCATATTAAATACTCATAATTAACAAATTACAAAATCAAATATTTAAAAACCACACATTTTATTTCAAGAGGCGTCGAAATTGAAGAATTTTCAATTTTACAAGATGAAAATTGAATAACTCAAAATTCTCAAGCCTTATAAACGTTGAATATATCAAATTTAAGCCATAAGCTAATTGGGATTTTATCAAAATAATAATTATTTTAATAGAAGCTTTGGAAAAGGTACAATTAAGTAAATTTTGTTATTAGTGACGTCATTAAATATAAAAAAATTAATATCGTTTATTTCATTACGCACATCGGACTTAGATAATACAATTTCGTGCATTTCGCATGATCCGGAGTATTAAATAAAAAAATCTCGACCTAACTGCATAATTACAGATTAGGAAAATTTATAATTACAACTATGTTCAAACTGATTTTAAAATAATATTTAATAATATTCTAAGACCTGTATTTCCTTATGCAAATTACAGTGTCAACTATCTATATGTTGTTTGCTTATCAGCGCCACTCACAAATCTTATTTCGTACACTTTTTGTACTGCAGTTTGACAGAAAATAGTTCATTAAATTTTAACAAGTAAAAAAGGTTCATTGTAATTATTGCTCTTTTTTATTACTTATTAAATAAAAAAGTGCTTTGCAATGTTTTTTCAAAAGAATAATTTTTTCATCACATTTCTTAGATTCTTCTCAAGGACTCGATTCGAAACAAGTTTTACCTTCATAGAGAAAAATCATTATTGTGCTTCACTTATTATTGTCATCAACGCAGGACATAGATGTAATTAGCAACCTTGCAATCTTGTAATTGTCTTTCGAATTTTTACGCTAGGTATGCAGATTGGCTCAAAATGATCTCTTCTTTGTCTAAATTTTAGCACTACTATATTATTATTTTTACATTATCAGATGGATAGAAAAATTGCACTCAGGGACATAACTTAAGAGTTCAAGATCTTATTCGACCTAGACAAGAATATAGAACAAAAGGTGAAATATTACTATTGCACATTTTTTTACTCTACGATCTATAAAAAACTGCATGAGTGTATTCCCTGTTATATTTCACTGCATTCGAATTTAATTATATTTATGTAAACAGTTGTGGTTAATTTCAGCTAATCACCGTAGTTAACCAAAACAAATAAAGAGCAGAAAACCGGTTAATGAATGAAACGCTTCTGATAATGACGATAATGACCTCTTGAATAAGACATTTAAAACAAATGGTACTATTGTATAATCTTATCATATTATTTTGATATTTCTGATTCATTCTCTTCCTGAAAAATTAACTGTATATTTGCACAATTTTAAAAATCAGATTTCAAAAACTAAAACTCTTCCGAAATTTTTTTCAGCTCAAAAATACCTTGTTTAACTTTTTTTAATGTATGAGAAGTAAACAATCTCCATACCGGAAATTAGCTTTTGTTTTTCAAATATTTCTTGTATCGAACATGAATTAACATTTTTGAAAAGTTTCAGGTTATATTCCCGTTTTTCACAGGAGATCGGTTGACGGAATTATCATATTTCGAAGAAGATTTACAATTACAATTATATATATATATATATATCTGTTTATAATATCAATGCATATCATGAATTGTAATAATATACATTATTACAATGATAAAAAATTTCCCGGTAGCCGAGGATAAAATTGAATGCAAAAACAGGAACAAATATTAAAGTAATCACGTGATAAATAAAATTCGTACTTTATTTTCCAATATCTAAATAAGCAATCACAGGCCGACGTACAGAAATAAATGTGATAAAATCGAGTGCGAGCACGCGATACGTGATGAGAATGTGTTCGTTAAATCCGAAGAAGCATTAACAAAAGAGAATTCACAATCATCAAATTACGGTCATCGATGATTTGACCTTTAATTTTAAAAGGTCTGTGCACAGATGTGGGAGAAATATAGACTGAGCGCAACGATGGGAATGTGCGAACGAAGCAAGCAGATTTTTTAATTTTAAAATTGCTGGAAACAAAAAGAATAATAATCACGTGCGTGTTTGTTTTCTAGATTTTTTTACAGAAAATTAGGCTACGCGTATATTTCTGCTTTAGAAAAAAATTATTTGTTGTGAAGTTATGAGTATTTAAATTCTTAAGTTTATTTTTCAAAAATACACATATATGTTCTTCAAAGTTATGAAAGCTTCATCCTCCTCTTTCGAAATCCAGCAGACATTTGGGATAGGTTAAGAATGAAGAAAGATATCCTGTTAGTTTTATGGAGACTTTTTCTAATGTTTCTTGAGAATAATGCAAGATATTGTTGAAGAATGGAATTGATTTTTTTATTCTTTCCGAACTTTTTTCGTACGTGCCGTTTCTACGAGAAATACCAAAATTAAATTTTTTGAAATAAAATCTTTGTGATCACAAAAATGGTTTGGCCTGCATAAAACTCACAGGATGTCTTCATCATAGAAGCATAAAATCAAAAAAATATAAGATAGCGTTTTTTTGAAAATGGGCTTTATATATTCTCAAAAAAATCGACGTCAGTTTTTAATTTTGAACCTCAGGAGCATGTGGAAAGAAAACTTAAATATCTCAAGTACCTCTAAAGTTATAGAGCTTCGAAGAAAAAGATTGTGCTTGTTTTGACCAATCATAAAATTTCAATTGCTTATAACTTCGCAAATATTTTTTTGATTTTCAGACATTTCTCGAAATACAGTCATGATTTCAGTCCATATTAGATTTTGTATAATGAAGCATGAAATTAATGTTAACCTAATCTATGGTAATGTTAGAGGTGACTTATATTATTAAAAATTTCCATAAATTTCCAGAAATTCATGAAAAATTTTGGTTATTTATGATAAGTTTACATGTATATATGGTACCTTGCCCAAAATTCATTTTAAAAAATTTCCGGAAATTTATGAAAAATTCCGGTAATTTATGGTAATTTTACAGATAAATATGGTAACTTACCATGGAATGTCCTAAATTCATTTAAAAAAATTTCCATAAATTTCCGGTAATCGATTTAAAATTTCGATAATTTATGGTAATTTTACAGGTGTGTATGGTAACTTACCGTAAATAACCGCAAAATTCTATTATCTGCAACCAAAATTTCCTCTTAGTTTTTACCGTGAGTGGGCTAATGATCATAAAATGTAAGCTCATAGATGCATAATTTTCATTATTCATCTCTGACATCACTTTTCAGTCCCTAGGGAGTAAAAAGTACTTTTTACTCCCTAGGGAGTAGAAAGTAGAGCTTTGGCCCCGCTTCATAGGCGTCGAAAATGGCTGTAATCATGCATGTGTCATAAAAAATATTTATTTTGTCTTTAAGAGATTCTAGGACTTTACGCATGATTTGAAATGAATGGTTATAAAATTGTAATATTTTCCACATAATTTTTTCGAAGGAAAATTGTAGAGCTTGGGCTTTTCTTTTTTACGTACACTACCGAAGGATAGTATCGGACCTTCAACCAGGTAACCTATTAAAAATTAGCCTCGATTTTGTAAGGTGATAGCGTCGTACAGTATATTCTGTACGAAAGATAAAAATATTTTTTTAAACCGTTGAAAAGCTTATTGAACTCTACGATAAATGAGCCCTAGTTTAAGTAATTTGGTCTTCTGAGAATTGAATTATCACGTGAGAAAGACAAGCATAAACTTTCGATTTTCAAGGAATTTTGTACTTCAACTTCAACTCTTGGCAGGAGTTGGGAAAATGAATTTGTCAATTTGATATTTGACGAAAGTGATCCTTACGGATTTATGAAATAATAATTTTTTTGTGCGAGCATGATCAAATTTGAAAAAATCATTTTCCTAGCTCGTGCTAAGAGTTGAAACTGAATTATGAAATTGCTTGAAAATCGGAATTTTATTGTTGTCTTTCTCACGTAATAATTTAATACCCACAGGGCCAAATTACTTGAACTATAGCTCATTCGACGCAGAATTTAATATTCCTTTCAACTGTTACATGAAATATTTTTTATCTATTTTCTAGACGGCGATGTCACCTTTCAGTGTCAAGGCTAATCTTCGGTTAGCGGTCCGACAATATCCGAGGTTAGTGTTTAAATAACAATTGTAGTAAAAATAATAATACTTATTGTCAATAAAAATATTAATTCATTTGCAAAACAATGTTACAAGAATGTCTTCTTTTCCAAAATTTTTCATAAGCAAATACAGAAGATAGGCTCGAGAACAGCAGCTGTTGCAAGTTGTGGTTCAAGTTGAAATCAAGGTGAGCAACTTAGTCGCGTTTTACCGCAAATTACTCTGTCTTTCGTAGCTAAGTCCTTTTGGTCCTATTTTGTTGTGTTTTTCTTTCATTTTTTAATCTAGATCATTTTACCCAGGGAATGGAACGAATGTTTGCCCAGACTAAATATAATAGCACATCAGACGAAATGAGACTGCAAGTAGCCTTATTTTACTCGTTATGTGTCCAAGGTTGCGGTTATAATTAATTATGAACTAACTTCTTACGAAAATACGATTCTTACTTTTTACGTGTTCTTATTCCTTATGCTAGTCTTTATCCTAATTACTACGATTTCAGAATAAATGTTGAGTTTTTCGTACAGAGAAACTAACATCAAAAGATATTTTTTTTAAATTAACAACAAAGTGCTTCGTAATATAGAAGACATTATTTGTAATTTATTACAGAAAAAGGGGGTTGCAATTTACAAAAATTTTCCGTTCGCATAAAAAAGGCAATCATTATTCATGAAACAAGATCAAATAAGGAAGTTCGAGATAACTGATAGGAATATATACAAATGAGAATTTTTGCATACATGGATTTCATTAAGGAATTTGACAAATCACTTCCTTTTTCCATTTAATGTAATTAACAATTAGGGATCAAAAGTTCGAGAAATTTTTGTATACTATGTTTTTACTAATGTTGAAACTTATCTCCAAATCAATCTACTCTTATTGGATGAAAAATGATGTAAAATCAATTTAAAAAAAAGATCAAAGTGTGTAATGATTCACATAAGGAAAATCTTTTCTTTGCATAAAATGCTCTTTGTGTTTAGATCCAACAGTTGAAGAGGTTTATTTCACAGTGGAATTGATTTTCCTTTGGTCCGGCAGACGAATATGCAGAAGAAAATTACAAAATAAAGAGATACCTCTCTCAATGTGAATCAGTTAAATTCTGTAGTCACTTCTATCAACGACTGCATTTTAGATTTGAATACTTTATTTTTTACTGATGAATCAATCAGATTAACTGATTCTTCAGTGAAAATATCTTATTCATAATTAGGCTTCCGTCACTGATCGCCATCAGCAACAACTTTAACTAATTGGAAACTAGAGAGCTTATTTAACAAAAAAATTTTTTGAAAATGTCTTGCTTGCAAAAGTTTAGTTATTTCATCATTCTTTTCATAATATCAGGACTGATTCTACTACGAAATTATCTACACGCCTATTTTTGAGCTGATGTCGAAGTACTTTCATTTTCATGATATAAAGTTGAAGGCAATGTGATAATTTTATAAAAAAAACTATTGCAAAAAAGCGCCAAATTTCGATGTTTTCTAAAAATTGGAATAACTATGGAAATCATGATAGTTTTATCAAGCTTTTTGGCTTATTTTAAAGGTAAGTTGTCACAGCATTTCGCTAAATTGCTAAGATATTTCTAGAATGTTTCCTCTAGTTCATACACTGGGGTCGAACTTGGTCCAAAAAAGTCGAAAATTTTCCAATAATGATTGTACTCGGAAAATGATTTTAAAAATTGAATAAATGAAAAAAGGTTACATTAAAGTCTCGAAATTCAGTTGAAGCGCTCCAAACTGGATAGTTAAGAATTTTAAATATTCTTTCAAAAATTAACATTTTCAAATTGTAGTATTGAAATTAGAGAATTTAAAATTTGATAAGGTCAACATAAAAAATGTTTAAATAGAACTTCTAAAAAGTAAATACGGGTTCGTCCATATATTACGTAATTCTTTTAGGAGGCGGGGAAGGGTGCGGGAAATTTAAGGCAACATTTTTTTGATTGTATGCATTTAAAAAAATAATGATCGTAGGAAGATATGAAACAAATCATTTTTGGCTACCACAGAGAGCTTGAAGGTTTTCAATGTTTAAAAAATAAAAACTCTTTTTTAATGTATGGTGCAAAAATTTTTGTCAATTTGTTATGTGTGCAGTTTTCGATAAGTCATGGATAGTAATATAAAATCATATTTAAAAAAAAAATCTCTATTTAGAATTTTCTGAAGTGTCAACAAAATTACGTTTCGACTTTGATTTATGGAACACTTATTTAGGTATTAATTTTTCAATTTATTTCTTATAAATCTATTTTTCTGTGCGAACTGAAGAAATATATCACTATTTTTTTAACGTGAGAACATTTTTTAATTTAGTTATCATGCCATTTTAAAATAGTCAAAAAATGCAATATTAGCATTATTAAAAGTTGTAAGTTTATTTTCTTTTAATTTTGGTAATTAAACATAAATTTCTTTAAACGAAACGAGAAAAGATATATGGAAACATTTTTTTTGACATATTTGTACTGTTCCATTAGCCAAACCAAAAAAAAAATTAATGGATTTTTTGATATTTCCAAAAATATACCAATAGAGTTATTTTTCCTGGTTAAGTGAAAACCTTCACAGGAGAGGAGGGAGGGTCCAAAAATCGTCCAAAAAAGCGTTGCATAATATAATGAGGACTCCCAGTTGCAAAATTAGGCTACTTTAAAAAGGGAAATATTCAAACATCAAAGCTTTCAAAATTTATGATTTCAATTCAACTATGGAAACAATTTATTCAAGAATTAACAATTTACATGTCCACTATTTATTGTAACTATGAACAATTTTTTTGAAGAGTTCGCGAAAATAGGAACACTTTAAACGTCGTGGAGTATTGAATTCAGAAATTTATATAATTTCTAAATTGCAGAATATTGTCAATTGCACAGTTTTAATTAAAACAATCATAATTCTGAAATATTGTTCTTCGGATTCATTTTCCCCGCAAAAAGTCTAATCCGAATCCGCGTCAAAACTTTGACGCCATGGATATCGTACACTTTTCCCTGATTACCGTACATATAATATGGACAAAATGACTACTATGAAA
Source organism: Andricus quercusramuli (assembly GCA_932178445.1). Taxonomy (NCBI): domain Eukaryota; kingdom Metazoa; phylum Arthropoda; class Insecta; order Hymenoptera; family Cynipidae; genus Andricus; species Andricus quercusramuli. The sequence goes on along the minus strand of CAKNXH010001128.1, from coordinate 41,748 downwards.
CTTCTATGCAGAATATCTCTAAATTTACATTTCTGTTTTACTTATGGGAAATAAGGTTGAAATCCTTATCTTATTCTCCAGACTTTTTAAAATTATATTTAAAAATTACACAAAGATGTATATATTTCTTTTCAAAATATCACAATTAAATTTTAAATGCTCGATGCAATAAAAAAAATTGGTTCAATTTGCAGGATTATACTATCTACACTTGACAATAGGCACCTACTTCTGACAGATCCTCGACGTCTTAGCGTTCGAGCAATATTTTATATAACACTCTCACATTTTCTAAGCTTTTAGTGAGTTTTTGTTGGCTGCATTTTGTAGTGCATTACATTAGAAGCCGCTTACTTTACAATAATTACTTGTTACTTGTTATCAGTAATTTCAGGTTGTCAGGTAAATTACATTACTGATAGCCAAGCATCACTAGAAAATAAGGTGGGTTCAACGTTTTCATATAGGCTTCCTAACTGTAGTGAGTGATGCATTCAAGCGAGACAAGACAATCAAATTCAAGTTCAATCATTTGTATCGAATTTCAAGGCAACGAAATCAATCTCGTCTAGACATTTCAGTCAATACAATCAAGAACACGGTGGGATTCGATGGAACTAAACCTAAAAAGTTTTGCAATTCCCGTTTTTTTTTCTGTTCTCATTATTGTGAAACGTCATGACCATTTTAAAGCCAACATGAAAAAAAATCGTTAATTCCACTTTTGATCAAAACTTCCATGCAATCATCCTGATGCTTTGGCATGCTCAACTTATTTCCTTCATTTTAAAGAAAATTGACTCAATGCATTTTTGATTTCATTTGTCCTAAAATAACTCAGTTTCTGTGCATCATAGTTGAAAGTTGTCAAAAAATAAGTTAAAGTAGACTGAATTTCCTAAAAATCTACAATGTGAAAAAATGTACTCAAAGATATAAAAAGTTAAAAAGAAACAAGAAATTTCAAAAGAAACATAACATCCGTATAAATGTCATTAAAGAAGGCCTTATTTAGGAGGCCATAACTGCTGTTATATTAGAGCTAGAACATTGTATTTTTGATTCGATTTTTATAAACTTAGTCTAATTTAAATTATTTTTTGACAACTTCCAATTTTAATGCACTGAAGCTAAGTTAATTAGGGGAAATTAAAATAAAAAATGTTGGTAATCAAGTTTTTTGATAACGAGATAATCAAGTTTCTTGATCAGGGGAAAAATGTAACATTTTTAATTCATTCTAATGAAATATTCTATGAATATATCTTTCAAGGCATTAAATAGGTATGTAAAAAAACTTTTTTTCAACAATTCAATCAACAAAAATTATAATTCTAAAGTTCAATTTAAGTTTTAAAAACTTTCTTTCTTAGGGCTTCGTAGCCCGGGCAGAAACCCTTATAATTTCGGTTAGGTGTGCGTCGTTCTTCGTACTTTTTTCCAAGGAGGGGAAGTGAGACGAAGTACTCGAAGTGAGTGGAGGGGAAATGAGGAGAAATAAAGAAATGAGGGGAAGGGGGATAGGGAAAATCCAGAGATGAAAAGTAGGGGACGTGTTGTGACGTTTAGGGATGGGAAGTATGGGAGAAGTGAGGAAATGAGGGCCGATTAGTAGGGAGCATTGGGAGAGGTAAAGTAGTAAAAGTTGGTGAAGTATGAGGAAGTTGGAGAAATGAGTGGAGGGAAAGTGGATGAAATGAGGGGAATTAAGGGGAAGGAAATTAGGTGAAGTAGGGGAAGTTATTATGTATGAGGGTGAGTAGGTGAAGGGAGTAAGAGGCGGGAAAGGGTAGTGCGGAAAAGGGAATGTTAGCAGAGGAACCGTAGAAGGGGAATTATATGAGGATGATATGCGGCACCCACTTTGACTAATTTTTATCACATAAAATGTTTAAGTTAAAATTATGCAACATCAGCTATTGCTCTAGAAAGTGAATCTCTGATTAGTGAACTCAAGTTACAAGTAACCATGAGTTTAAGCAGATGGAGCTTCTAGCGGGTTTGTTATTCAGGATATCCAAAGATATTTTTTGAATTTTTTTTTTCAAGCGCGATTTGGATAGAGCTCTCATTTTATTCTGTTTAGAAACGTTCACTTCTCCATGAAGGTACTGCAAAACGTTAGCAAATTCTTCATCGTCAAAAAGCTGAATGGCAGGTTTGCTGACCAATCAACTAACCTCTTCTCAAATTCTTTTTGACCAAAGTTCATCTAAAAAATTATGAATGATCCATTTTTTCGACCTCAAATAAAATTTTGTACCATTTAAGTGAAGCAGTTTATTTTTCCTTGTGAAAATATTAATACACGCATAGATGTATAAGTTCAACGATGAAACGACGAAAAATGTGTGAGCATGACAAATTTAACTAAATTATATTAAGAATATTATAATGAACTTTTAAAACCATTTTCTCACATCTCAAATAATGTGTCTGATGCTCTCTTTCGATTTGATTCAGTTTGGTCCATTTTATCGAATTGATAATCATACACTAATATATAAAGTCACGTGCAGTCTATCATCAATAAATTATTGCCTTGCCGTGCACCACTATTCTTAAGACTTTTAGGAAGACACTTCCTCGATATAAATTATTAATGTTTTCAAGAAGTGCATAGCTATAAAGATAGTGACTATTTTCTTCCAAACATGAATAGTTTCGCATGTAATCTGATACATTTTTAAGATTATAAAATGAGTGCATAATCTTCAAAAGCAGTTATTTGTTTGGGGCCCTTTAAGTATTATGTAAGCATAATTTTCCATTTTGTTGACCCCCCCCCCCCTCCCCCAACCCAAACCTTGTAAGCATACTTTTGCATTTGAAATAAACAGCACGCATTTTTTAATTTCAAGTAGACTCTGTTATAATATGTTTAATTGTAATAGATTCTGCTGCAAACCCCTGTTTAAAAAATTTTACCAACATCGTTGGTTCGTTTTTTAACAATATGTGCAGTTTGATCAACGATAAATAACGCTTGTTTAGCTATACATTTTTTTCTATGCATGAAAAAATTTAATTTAAAATTTGCAAACAGTATAGAGTTTTAGGGAATATTTTATCGGAAGGAACTATCATTTATTACAATTAATTCGTTTTTCAAAGATCTGAGTTTTTGCACCACAATTACCTTGAAGATTTTAAAATGTCCCGAAAGCTGACATTCAATAAACTTTCGATGTCCACGAAAGTATGGTAATTTCAAAATCAATAAAAGCAACAATTGACACTAAAAGTAAAAGAATTCACACATAGCCTACGAGTCTTATCTTAAGTACAAATTGACAAGAAATTAACGTTAATTTACATATATTTATTGTGGACTTTAGGTATATAATTTTTGGACTAAAAAAATGTGATAATAAGCCATTTATTTGAAGTTTGACTACATTTATTTTGAGAACTTGCCACGATGTAGAAAAGTGAATGTGATCCTTTGCGAGTATTCCACCTTGAAAAGAGTCTCGTGAGCAGACTCGAATTTTTCTGCTCTGCTATCATAACAAGTTTCTTTCTTCATATAAAAATTAACTTTTTATGGGCACCCTGGGTTGCGGTACTCTCGGCCTTGCGAGAATAATGCATCAAAAAATTCTAATTGGACCTTAACTTCGTTTCCAAGGTGACTTTGTGGGACATTCACATTTAACTGAAAGAGGAACAAGATGGAAATTCAATCCGAAATAAGTTGCAGGGTCAGGTTAAATAAATTGCCATTTCATTGCAACAGAGAATATCAAATTTAAAAAAAGTGCTTTTGGAACAGAAGAGACATGCATCAAGGTGATAAGGTAGTTGACCAGCTAATGGAAATAAATGATGACAAGCTGTAAAACTTAACTACTTGCAGTACAGTGAATAGAACATTGTTTTTAATGCAAAAAAATATTAATTTTTCAGGTATTTTTTTTATTCTGGAGTGATATCAAAGAATGGAGAAATGAAACCTGTAAATAGTGTAAATCTTCTCATAAGTTTAGTCTTGATAATTATATTTTCATTTATTTAAAGCATCAATTTTCAGGCATTTTTCAGGTTCTAGAATTATATACTTTTTGATTCTGAGGAACTAATATATCAGCTTTCAAAATTTCAAAGCTTGTACTTTTTTATGCGAAGACATCTAAATTGTAATATTTTCAATATGGAGCGTCCAACCTGATTTGCATTTTCTTTTGGTGAATTGGAAGTATGCTTTTTTCAAATAAGACACACTTTTTTCCCCTCTTTAATTTTTTCATTATTATCAATTCTTTTTCCCCTTTTTTTTAAACGCACACCTTGCTCGTGTTTTCGTTCAAAAGCGAACTGAAATAATATAATCCAATAATAAAATGCAACTTTTTTTGGTTAGAATTTTTTTTTATCTAGCATTATATTTTTGTTCACAATTCACCTAGTTTGGTTGAAAATTAGTTGAAAATAGAATAGAAGATAGATAACTATCTTGTTGACGATTCATTTATTTTGTTGAAAATTCCTCTTCTTTGATACAAAATGAACCTTTTTAGTTGAAAATTCATCCCTTCTTAGATAAAAATGAAACTCTTTGGTTAGAAATTAATCTGTTTTGGTCGAGGATTCAACAATTCTGTTAAAATTTTGTCCTTCTTGGTTAAATTCAACTGTTTTTGATAATAAATGAAAATATTTATTGGTTGAAATATCAATTATCACATGTTTCGTTGAGAATTCATCTTTCTTGGTTCACAAATCCATTACTTGGTTTCAAGTTTAACTATATATACCCGATTCGGGTCACCCATCCTAGTACTAACCGCGCCCAACACTGCTTAACTTCAGTGATCTAACGGGAACTGGTGTTCCCAGAGTGGTATGGCCGTTGGCTGCTTTGTGAAAAACTCATTTTTTGTTAAAAATTCATTATTTTAGTTGAGAATTCAACTATTTTGTTGTAAATGAACTTTTTTGTTTGAAAATGTATCTGGTCCGTAGAAAATTCGTCTTTTTGGCTTAAAAATGTAGCTTTTTCAGAAAATTATCTTCTTCGTTGGAAATTCATCCTATTAGATTGAAAATTCAGCTATTTAGTACAAATTCAACTATTTTATTGATAGTTCAATTATTTCGGTTGAAGATTCATCTATTTGATTCAATGTTGAACTGTTTTTAAGATTCACCTCTATGGTTAAAAATTATTTTTTTTTTTTTTTTGGAAAATTAATTTTCCGATTCGAAAACTTAACTGTTTTATTTTTAATTGAAAATTCATCTTTCTTGGTTAAAAATTAACTTTGTTGTTGAAAATTCAAGTTCCTTAAAAAAAAGGCGTCTTTTTGGCTTCCAAATTTTACTATTTGGTTGAAGGTTAAACTATTTTGTTTAAAATTCGTCTACTTTGCTTGAAAGTTTGAATATTTGCTTTTTAGTGCAATTTTCAAGTTAAACTTTTTTCTTTTTTTTCATCTCTTTTGATAGAAAATCTGTTTTGATTAGAAATTAAACAAAAATATTCTCGAATATTGAACATTTTGATTCTTTAAACAAAGTTTCTCGTCGTCTCGAAATTTGGGATGAGTAGTCATATGTATTTCAGAATCTTGGCCGCAGTCGTCCCAAATTTTCGGGACAACTAGTCGATCCTCTTTTCCAACTCATCGAATTGTTCAAGACGACTAGTCGCAGGCTTCTTTAAATGCAGTAAATTTAAATTTTTAAATTTTGAATACGCTCGACATAATCTATTAATAAAATTGACTTTGCATGAAATGTATGAGAAAAATGTATAGCTGAACCAAAAATATTTATCCATTATTGGGCCAAAAATATCGTTGAAAACGAGCCAACGATACTGGAAAAGCCTTTATCCCTTCGAGTACACACCTATTTTTTCGAACATCTACACTCTGGGTCAATCGGATCCTGTTCACTTTCTGATCGTCTATAACTTCACAACTACTGAACCTTCTTCCTTACCAAAATTTAGAGGTATACTTTCAAGTATGTTAAAGTAATTTATTAGTATTATAAGTGTCTTTAAAGTCTTGAACATACTTTAAAAAATTCCCAACAATTTTTTTTCTTTTGAAAAATTGAACTTTACGAAAAAATGCGTAACTTTTTTAAGTATTAATATTTTAATCTACAAATTTATATGGAAACTCTTTCTCGAAGAAAACCTTGTTATGTGTCAAATTGACCCAGTGTGTACTCGAAGGGTTAAAATAGAGCTTGCATCATAATTTGTTTCAACTACTATTATTAATAAATCACTTTTTCAAATCGCTCAAAAGAATCTTATATAGCTGAAATGAAAATGTTAGAAGTCTGAATAAAACCCGAATTAAATAGGAATAATGTTAGCAGAAGTTTGAAATTTATCATTAATTTCACAGTCCAAGTTAAAAATATAAAGATTAAAAACGCCTAATTTAAATTAAAATCAGTGGAATTAATAGCAGAACTTTTTTTCAAGGATACCTTTTCAAAAATAAGCTTGGATATATATATATATATATATAATTATTTTTATCATATAAATATATTATATTACGTTATATCCACGAAGATTATAAAATGTCTCCTTATTTCTTACTGACCAAAAAATTGCATGTGACGTTCCAAAAACCGAAATTACTTTTTTCAAGTGTATATCCTAGTTTTGTTGATTGTTCAGTATTTTTTTGTTTGAACTATACGTTTTTTGCGTTGAATATAGCAAAAATGTTAAATTAAAGAAATTTGAAAGAAACCGTAATGAAGAAAAGTTGTAAAATTTTTTTACTAAGATCGATTAAAACGCATTTGGATGCAGAAACCTGGAAGTTATTATGATAATCAGAGTAAAGGCGTCAATATGTTACATGCAAGTATCATAAAACTTGATTAGATTCCAATATTTAAATGACTAATTCTTTAGCTCTCTGTTGAAAAGTATACTAAAATTTTATTTTTCTTCATGAATACAAAATATTCAAATTATGATCGAGTAAAGAGATGCGGTTTATTCAAGTAGGCATATTGATATTTAGCCTACAAAGGTTTTTTAATCTTTTCAGACTTATCACTTTAAATATTGATTAGGAAAAATCCATTCAAAAGCAATTTTTGCTGCTAAAATGAAACATTCTTTTTCGTCAGCGAGCAATTAAAGAAGACATGCTAATGAATAAATTCGAGAACCGTTTATACCTCATTAGTGCACTTGAATGCTTATGAGTGCTATTCAAAATATTGCTGAATAATCGCTCTAATCAAAGCAGAGGATTAGAAAATGTATTAATGTCGTATTGTATTACTACATATATTCCTCAGAATCGCGATGTGATGTCATTTTTCACGGATTTCCTTTACACGCAATTTCTTCCTGACGATTGGAATGTCTGAATCTGTTTCTATCCACTTGAATTGGATACCTAATCAATTTAGAAAAATAGCGAAAAGTATCGCATTCCAATAATTGACTTAAAATTTAAATAGCTGTATACTCTATCTTGAGTGTTTCCACTTTGTTTTTATTTGTAAGGAATTTTCTCTAATTATTTTTAAAAATTTCATTTTTACTTATTAATGATAACTATAAATTCCTTAATTTTCAGTAAAAATGTCTTAATAGTTTATGTAAATCGATTTAACTCGAGTCAAGGAATTGTCTATGTTCTTGCATCAACTTTGAATTATGGTAATTAAAACAGTTTTACTATAAAAGACACATTTTTTAAATATTATGAATGACATAACCTGCTTACTCTTCAATAAAATGTGTGAATATTAAATAGGTGAATCGATTCGTCTCAAATCAAGGAATATTTTCTGTTTTTGCATCAACTTGAAATAAGAATGAGAAAAGTTTTTACTTAAAAAACAGATTTTTAATGAATTGTAAATGACCATAACTTCTTTACTCTCCAATAAAACTGATTAATATTAATGGCCAATCGATTCGTCTCGAATCAAGGATTATGTTTTATTCTCACATCAACTTTCAATTATGTAAATGAAAAAAATTGGCCCGAAAAAGGGTTTTTCCAAGTATTATAAATTGCCATAACTTCCTTACTCTTTAATAAAATGTATCAATATTATAGGCCAATCGATTTGTCTCAAGTAGGGAATCTTTTATATTTTTGCATCAACTTTGGATTACGTAAATGAAGAAAAGAGTAGCATACAAAAACGCATTTTTTAAATATTATAAATTTGCTGATCATCATCCTAATTAAAATCAAAATCATTCACAATTTAACATCTTCAAATTGAACGTTTTTAAAATAGGGGAAAAATTGAGACGAAACCGTTTTAAAGTGGAAAGATATTAAAAAAGCCCTGAATTAGGAACATTTAAATTTGAACAATTCATAATAAAACAGGAAAAATAGAATTTAAATTCCTAACCTTCTAGTTTTTATCTGAGAAAATTAAAAAGTATCAATTTTTCAAAAGAAATTTGAAAAAATAAATAATGATTCATTTAATTTTTCTACAATGACAAATTTCAAACTGTAAATACGAAACCAAAACGTTCAAGATTATACAAACATATACAAAATATTAAATTCTTCAATTTAATATTATAATATTAAATTAAAGAATTAACATTTTGAAATTTGATGAAAAATTTCATTTAATAATTTTCAAAGTAATCTTTACCAGATTTATCAACTTAAAGCTCAGAAGATTAAAAATTGAATAATTAAAATTACAAGCATTTACAATTTACCATATTCGAATATTAAAGGTACCTCACAAATGAGGTAAAAGGAATGGTAATCTCAAGATATTAGATTATAAACTTTAATATTGATCCGTTGTGAAAAATATTTTCACGAAAAAGTGCAACAATTCTACAACTGTAATTTCCTGTTCAAGCTTGTACGAAAATGTAAAAAATTTAACAACAATATCCAACGAAGTACAGATGGATAATTTTTTCTTGTATTTCCTTGTACAGAAATAAAAAAGTAACAATGAAGTAAAAATGTATACAATTAGAAATTTTGTATACCTTTTTATCGATAATATTTTACTTCTTATAGAAGCATACAAAGCGTTGAAGGAAAATACAGTTTTTTATATTTTTTAATCTTGCACATTTGAAGCTATGGAAACATTTTTAATTTTACGTAAATTATTGTGAAAAATTACAAATCTTTACAACACAATACAAGATTTCACCAGAGTTAAAATACTGAAAAGCTGTACTAAGAATGATGTTGTAAATTCTTGTAGTTTATGGAAGAAATGCACAAATTAAAACAAAAATATGAGATGTTTTCCAAGATTCCAGTGAGGCGAAAGTTGTTTGTATTAATTTGTTATCTACATATCCACGATCTATCAAACGCAATTTTGAAGTGTAGGGAAAAATTCTTCGAAAAAGGTAAAAAAAACTATAAGCATTTTTACAGGAACCTATAGAAATAAATATAATAAATTTAAACAAATATAATATGAAAATTTAAATTTGGTCTATCATTAGGACGAATTTTGTACTTCTTGTATATTGTTGTACTTCATTGTAATTTTAAGTTCCTACACAGATAAATGTAAAAAGAAGTACAACTACAAGGATCTATCAGAATTTACAGGGTTTTCAGTAAAAAAGTTTTTTCCGACCTAGGCTGACAAATATTTAGAATATTGCGATAAGATAATTTTCAATAAATTTAAAAACTTACGTTTCGACCTTTTTCGAAAATATATATTTACAAAAAAGCTTAAAATACAATGTTTCAATATATATTTTGAAAAGGCTAAAAACTAAAGTTTTATAATGTTTAATAACGATGATCTATCTTTTACTATTCTATCATTCGTTTGAAGTTGAAGCATAGAAGCATTTCCGTAATAACATTCATTTATACATCTTAATTCAAAGTTAACTGATTGCAATATTCTAAATATTTGTTTCCTGGGTCTAAAAAGAACAACCCATTGGCTGCAAGGCCAGTAATTCCTGTAGTTTTTTGTAAATCTGCTTTTTTGTGTGTAAATTCTTGTAGGAAATTACTACTATAATAAAATACAACAATATACAAAAAAGTAGGTCATTCGTCTGCATAATAGACAAGAATAGTATTTCTTCTGTAATTCTTGTTGTAATTGAATACATTTATTTGTGGGTTCCTGCAAAATAGGTTTCAGCATTTCGGAAAAAATTTTCCACCAAGGAAACCGCTCAAATTATAATATTTCCTTAAAACAAGAAAAGCATTTTAGTTTTAGAAAGCGGAAACATTAAATTTCCATTTTACGCTTATTTTCTGTTCGCAAATTTAAAATCTTAAAACTTAAAATATTTTAAATGGGTGAAAGGTCAACTCAGGAAAATATTTTTCAGAGAAATTAAATTCAAACTCAAATACAGAAAAAAATGTAATTAAAAAAATTTCCCAGTAGGTATAGAATATTAAACATTTTAATTTCTAGAATAAAATTAGAATTATTATTCTTTTTATATATGGATGCTTTTATTATCATCTAAGTTGCGTGGTCAGTATGCTTCTTCATTATTACATTCTCATCATAAGGAGAATTAAGGTATTAGTTTCATGTAATAACTGATTATCGAGGATTCAAAGTGGATTTATGCCAGGAAGATCATGTACAGATCAGATATTTAGCCTAAGACAGATCACAGGAAAAAGCTTGAGAGTAGGAAAGAAAGTTTTCTGTGCATTTATTGACCTAGAAAAAGCATTCGACACGGTAAATAGAAGTAAACTTTGGGAAGTCCTTAAAGAGTATGGAGTGAATGGAGGGCTCCTACAAGCAATCAAAACAATATATACAGGTAGTAAAGCAACTGTAAGGGTAAATGGGAAACTGAGTGACTGGTTCGATATTATGCAAGGTGTGAAGCAAGGATGCGTTATGTCCTCGTGGCTTTTTATCATATTCATGGATAAGTGTCTAAGAACTGCCCTGTTCGACGAAGATGGTGTAGATCTCGAAACCGTCAAGGTACGTGGGTTAGCTTTCGCAGATGACAGAATTGTTATGGCAGAATCAGTCGAGGACTTGCGAAGAATGTTGAATAAACTTAATACAAGCATGAAGAACATGGGCCTCAAAATTAACGTGAATAAAACGAAAATCATGGTGTTTGAGTGTAAAAGTGAGAAAACAATATGCAACATTGTCCTAAGTGATGAGAGATTAGAACAAGTTGACAAGTACGTATATCTAGGTAGCCTATTCACTAGCGACGGAAAAATAGATGCGGAGTTAGATAGGCGCATAAATAAGGGTAAGCAGGTTATCGGTAGAGCAGGGTCCATCCTCACAAATAAAAACATATCAAAAAAAGCTAAAATGTCCATACATCATTCCATATTCGTACCAACTGTACTATACGGTAGCGAGACATGGACCTGTCAAGAAAAGGATAGGAGTAAAATCAACGCGATCGGCATGAAACCTCTGCGCATAATATGCGGAAAAACACTGATGGGCAAAGTCCGAAACGAGGCAATCCTCAAAGAATGTGGTACAGGAGAGACACTAGTTGACATATGAGAAAGAAATCAGTTAAGATGGTTCGGACATCTTGAAAGAATGAAAGATGAACGACTGACCAAGCAAGTGTATAAAGGTAAAGTAAATGACAGAATGCCCAGAGGTAGACCGCCGAAAGAATGGTTAGAATCTGTGAATGAGATATTAATCCGAAGAGACATAAGAAGTCATAGGAACACAAGAGCCTGCATGAAAAAATGCATGGACGTGAATGAAGCTAGAGTAGTATGCCAGGACAGAAATGTGTGGCGACAAATAGTTTATAAACAGAGTGACAATAGAGTGAATGATGCCTGAAACAAAGACCTTGGATACTAATGGGCCCAAGTGGAGAACCATACATAACAAATTTGTGAGGCTCCTCACTTGGGGTGATCGCTAGAGAGATTGATCAGCAACCTGGGTCGGAGCAGTGTTGCGGAGTGAACGTGTCATTTGAATAAATAACACGAAAACTCCAGATCAATCTAAAACATCTATACCTAACACCTATATACCTATCCCACTACTTTCCAACCGAGCAAGTCACCCCTAACCCAAAGAGAAATGGCTTAATGGTATAATAATAATAATAATAATAATAATAATATTTAAATTTACACGTTCCTAGACCTCCTGAATCCGAAAAACTAGTTTTACAATGGTGTCTGCCTGACGTCGTCTGTATGCCGGATAACTTTTGAAGGACTAATCACTAATCAGATTAAGTTCAAATTAGGCACACGTTTTTAGGGACCGAAAATAAATCGAGTTCGTTAACCAGCTATTTTGGATAAAAATTTTAAAAATTTCCAATTTTCTCTCTCTCTCTCTCTCTCTGTTTCATTAAAAACTCATCTTCGAGAATGTAGTTCTTGCGAGATAAAAGATCAGAAAAAGGAAATTTGCATGTGTGTAATTAAAATTATTTCGCAGCATCTGAATTTAAAATTGAGAGTGACATGATATAGAGTTAATGATCGCGTGATTAGCGTCATGAGGGAAATGGTAAGGGGTATGGAGAGGTGATTAGTGATCTTAGGAATTTGCTTATATCCGCCGTGCGTCAACTTAAAAATGTTTTCCGTAATTAATGAAACTGAAAGTCAAAGTTCGAGCGAGTCGCGAGGAAAAATATTTCTTACTTTACTTTTTCTGATAAAAAAATGTAAAAAAGTGAGAGGAATGCTGTTTCTTGCTTCAATGTAAATTACAATATTTTCATAAGCTGTTTAATAATTCAAAATTACGGTTTACAGTGGAATATTTGCATGGTTGTTAACCCTGTATCATTGTGGCATTAGCTTTTTTGTATTGGCACATTAATAAATAGTTCAATGAGATACGATTTAGCTGCAAAAAAATAATTATAACAATTTCTACGCTGTATGCAATAAAATAGTAGAATTATTTATTTTTCATTTAAATGTGATCAAAGATTGAATCTTGAGACTTAATTTTCAACTATTTTTGTTTTTGAACATCATATTTAAGACAAGTTAGATGAAAAAGGTAATTTGCTCAAACAAAATGTGAGCCAATTTTATTTTGCTTAAAATATTTGGATAGACGTTCTAATTAAATAATACTCGAAAATCCTACACTCTGTGAGAGGTTTGCTTATATCGTTGATTAACAATAAAGTGAAAATTGATCCTTCTTTTAACACGTCTATTTAGATTGTTGCTCTAAGGTAAGAGGAAAGCATAAGAATAAAAAAATTAATACATTTTTAACCAAGCATAGCGTGCTTTCAGGAAACTCTAAATTTTAATGAATTTATATTGTCCATAAAAATGTTGAGATCGGTTTTTTCTTGTTAGATACCTAAAGTGGAAGGTTGAAAGTATTAAAAAACTCCAGCTTCAAACAAATTGTTTGAAAAATTGAAATATTATGTCTCTTGGTCTGCCCATGGGCCTCAATAGATTTAAAAATGGTTTATAACTTCATGAATTATGTATAGATTTTCAATTTATGGCCATTTTTCGTCAAGAAACACCATTTTAATTACGAATTATAACGATTTTAGTATTAAATAATTTATTTTGCAACAAACTGCGTACTTCGTTTAAAACATTGTTTATAATAATTTGAGAAAGAAGTTGGATACCAAAAAATTTTTCATTTGAAACTTTTATATCCCGCACATTTTTCTTGAATTAAAAAATTGTCTCATTATAATTTGGTACAATTTTACAAAATTGTTCATCAACACTTTTCAAACAATATGTTTTTTGCAACTAATTATTTGCATTATAAAAATTTGTTATTAAAAATGTAAAATATTTTGTTCAAATCTGAAAAGTACTTTATCTCGAAAAACAACTATATGCATATTGTTTAAAGAATGAAAATTGGCCCGCTCACTCCATCATTTTTGGATTTCAAATTCCAGAAGAATTGTTTTTGAATACTTTCAACTTTGCACTTTGAGAATCTAACAAGAAAAATCTGATCAGAATATTTTTTATAACAATGGAAATTCATTAAGACGAAGGCTTCTCCGAAAAGATGCTACCCTTAATTAACAAATTAATATCTCGTAAGATATTAGTCAAGAAGGGTTCTTATAGGGGTCACTTTAAAGTTTTTCTTATGATCTACAAACAAGGCTCTTACACTTTGTATCTATCTCTGACCTCTGAGCAACAACCGAAACGAAAATGTTAAGAATGGGTGCAACTTTCACATTATTGTTCAATAACAATATATGAAACAGCCTGACAGCGTGAAGGTTTTTAGTATTTTATTAGAAGGTTCACTAAAATATTTTGAGCAAATAAAATTTCTGAATATATTTGATTTAAGCATAAATCCTAATTTGACATGATTTCAAACTATTAGAATCTTCAATTTTGAGTAGTTGATTCAAAAAATAAAATTTTAATCAAATTGTCACATCTTCGAGAAGTGCAAAGTTGATTGAAATCGAACTCCTTGAAGTTTTTTTTTTGAGAAATAATCAATGTAAAGCAGTAAACAAATTTTTCTTTCTTCTTCGGAGATAAGTGAAAATACATTTTAATTTTTAATTTTTTAGAAATTTCATTTAAAAGCTTTTTCATTACTAAAAGTATTTCAACGCTGAAAGTTTTAAATTTCAATAACACCCATTTCTTTCAATTTGAGCACTTTCAATTTTCAACACTTCAATTTGTAAGGAATTGAATTTTACAAGCTTTGACTTTACATGGTTAGTCATTTGAATTTAAATTGATAATAATAATTTTCGAATTAATTTATTTATTTATTCATTGACTTTGTCCACGTAGCAGCTACTATGTTTTCGCTCGATTTCCGCGTGTATTTTTTTTGTTCGTGACTTTGTCTGTTATTTCAATATAACAATTTATGAATATTAATAATAATGTTAAACTTTAATTATGTATTAATTCATTCACTCACTTTGACTACATTGAAGCTCCTACGTTTCCGCTCATTTTTCGCATGATTTTCGTTCGTGACATTTTCTGTTGTGTCAATGTTACAGTTTATCAATATACGCCAGTTTGGCATATTATAACATTGCTACATAATGTAAGACATAGTATAAAAATTTGTAACAAACTTGAGGAACATTTATAATTAGAGGAAATAGTGCAAAAGAGCTGTATATCAATTCAAACTTAATGAAAAGCTCTGTTTACTTTCTTCCAAAAAGTTTTTGGCTGTAGAACAAATTAATCGCAATTTTCAAAACTTAAGATTCAACCATATTTGACTTTCGAAGGAAAGTTAAACGATTTTCAGATTCAAAGTTTTGAATGTTATGGTTTTAAATGAAGTAATTAAATAATGGCCATGGCTACATGCACTGAAATTTCCATACAAACAGCTGGATTTTTTAGGTGCAAATAAGGGGAGCTGGAAAAGGGTGATTTGTACCGAGATTTCGGTACGTGTATGGTTGGATTTTTTCGGTACGCGTAGATATTTCCTTAAATAATATAAAATTTGAAGTGATTTTAACGACTTTATGTCACAAACTCACAATTTAAACTAAAAAATAGTGTCTTATTTTGAACCCTTAGAATAAAACTTATTCAAATTCGAAAGCTTCCAATTAGTAATATATTACAGCAATTATATTTTTAGTGTTTTTACCTTCCATTTTAAATGTTTTATAATTGAAAGAGCTCTGCTTTTAATTCTTCATATTTTGTAATTTACAAATGGTTTCAGAAATTGTTCTCAACGAATATGGCAGGTGACAAAAAAGATTGGACAAATTTTTCATCAAAGCATTTTTCAATTCGATGAAAATTTTTCAAATTAGATATAGGATTTTCAAAATACTAAAAAACCATCATTAAAATTTTGTTTGAAGATAGCCACAAGTTATGATTACGTTTTTTAATAGATATCATTAGGATTTATAAATGATCTTCATGACATTGTTTGACTGAACATAATTTTAAAACGTTCCAGGATTTTTTAGCATTTTAGAAACTACCAAAAACCAGCTTCAAACAGATCAACTTCAAGCGCAGTTTTTATTGTATGTCTACATTTTTTTTTAAATTGTAGACTTATCAAAATTCAATAAAACTTCATTCTTTTACTTTTTCTCATTTTGTCTGCTTTATCTTATTTTCAAAAGAAGCGCGAAATTATTCAAATGGAAAAATAATTTTCTATTCTGATTTAGGACTAAAGTTCGTAAGGTTCTTAAAGAATAGTATTTAAATTAAATTACTATATTAATGAAGGATCAATTTTAGTAAAAGTGTACACATGCCAACCTACACAAATGAACATACATAGCTCTCGAAACTAATCGAAATCTCATTAATTTTCAGTACAAAATCCATCATTAATTGTTATCACCTTCGAAATTTATAGAATTCCGATTTGAAGTAATAAATTTTTCAATGTATAATTCTAAAATGCTTTTATTTTGCGGCCACAAGCTTTACATTGTTCAGCTTTGGACTTTAAATGTCAAAACACTTGTTCTCAATTCTCTTCACTTTTTAAATGCTTCATGCGGAACGTCACCAAAATTTAAATGTGGAATTTGTTCAGTTCCACAGGTATTACATTTTTAATTGCACAAAATTTTAAAGCAGGCTTCTGATTTTATATTGTACATACATTTCTTAGAACATGATACAAAAAATTCCGCAATTTCGTGATGAGAGGAGCTGCGGTGCCGAAACAGACGCAGTGCTCAGTCAAGCACGACAAAGAGCTCAAGGGCCGCACTCTCAGCGCATTAGTTACGTTAGGTTGCGTCATGCGTCCAAATCCAACAGAAATTATTCATGCCGTCCTGCATGTTTGCGTTTGGATTCCCCCGATTCAGGATCAAGGCTCTTTCAAGCCATGCCCGAAACCGTTCTTGTATCGGGAGTTGAGTAGTTATAGAGGGGTAAAGAAGCAAATAAAATTACATGATGTAGTTGATGAATAGGTCCCTAAGTAACTAATGATAATATATTTAGTATTTTGAACTTGAAATAAAAATTATCTTACCCTTAAACAAAAGAAACTACACGCGCGCGCAGCAGGCGACATATGTTGCTACTTTGTGTAATATTTACACAAAAATGTATAAATGGTCGAAAAAACGTTACGTTATGTATGATCGCTTTCTATAGGTATAACTTTCGAGAATAACATCAGTTACAGAGACAATATTAGGGTTGAATAATAATTGCATCTTTCGCTCATAAAGAAATAAAGAACGGTTCAATTTTTCTTAAAATACTATAGTTACAATTAACAATTAACAGTTTTTCCTCCTTATAAATAATGATAAAAATTGGTAACATTATATCATTGTATGCCTCACTTACATACATTTCCATCGTGTCAAAAGTTCAATAGCCGATTTTTAATCAGTCGAAAGAACCTCGATTGACAATACAATACACGGGTTTGTCATGCAGACGAGTAATTGTATGCTACCGTCGAGGACATAAAGTAAATGCATCGCTGAATTTCTCGGACGATCCGGGAAATTCGAACGTCCACTCAACGTGGAATTTTTTTTCATGATTCTTCATTCGATTCTTAATCTCTTTTTGTTTAAATTTATTCGAGAAAAATTCGAAAAAAAATGATCCATTTTGGAAACTATTCACGTTTCAACACTTTTCAATTATATTTTAATTTTTGATTCTGTTAACATTCAAGCAAGCTGATGAAATCAAAATTTATCAGCCTGTCAAAACTATAACCGTATTTTTATTATTGTAGTAGATTGCAAGAAATATGAATGAAATAAAGAATTTAATCAAAATTTTAGCTTAAAATTAAAGAGATGTAAATATTAAATTTGATCAGCTTTAAGTTTAGACAGACCAAAATTTGATCATATTGTAAAAATAATATTTCACAGTCATTGTGTCAAAGCGAGGCAATTTGCAGTTATTATGTAAAGTATATGCCGGTGCAGTATATTGCGTTCTGTTATGCTAAACGTATTCAAATACGTGGCAAATAAGTAACTAATTGTGACAAATCATTTGGATTCTATTGTTTCATTTTGACACTGTTGATTTCAAATAAATTGGATATTTATTTTCAATACAGAGATCGCTAAACTTGAACTTGACTAATAATAATAATTAATTCGAATATATCAGCTGTTAGGGGATTTTTATAAATAGATTCGAATTTGTTTGAATAAATAATGCACTTGTGTAAGTTTTTTTATTTATTTTTGTAACATTCAGATTAGAACCTAGTGTTTGGGATATAAGGCCTAATAATTAAAATTTAGGACCCTTTAAAAACTACGTAATGATATTTTGAAACCGTTTTTCACCCCTCCCCTTCTTCGTCAAAGATCGTCACGAAAAGTTTGAACCCCCCAGGGTGACGTCACAAATACGAACATCCCCAAAGCTCTCAAAACAGGGGAAATTGGGTGAATATTCAGGAAAATAGGAAAATACTAGCAGAACAAATTTTTCAAAATGAAATTATATATAGGTAATATATTTAATTTAATATGAAACGTTTAAGATTTTAAGTTGAAATATATTGCATTTGCAACGAAATAGTAGAATTTTCAACCAAAATCAATTCATTTTCTACCAAAAGAGATGAATTTTAAACGAAAAAGTTGAGTTTTCAAGGTAAAAAGTCGACTGTTTTAGAAAACAGTGGATTTTTAAACCCAAAAAGATGAACTTTTACAATAACAACCAAAGCGAAAGAGAGGAATTTTCAACCAAGAACTTCTCTACGGTTGCATTTCGACGTACAAATCTAAATTCTCAACCAAATAGTTGATTTCCTAACAACAAATTCATTATGAAAAAACACAGATGCATTTAGAATAAAATAATTCAAACTTCAAGCCAAAGAGATGAATGTACGAAGAAATTTTTGAATTTTCAACCAAATACTTGAATTTTTAAGACAAGAAGTCGAATTTTTTAGAAGACAGTTGACAAAATACTTGAATTTTTAACATAATCATTAAATTTTCAAAAAATCTTTGTATTTTCAACTAAAATTATGAATCTTCAACAAAAATTTGAATTTTCAACAAAGAAGAAATTAATTTAAGAGCGAAAAAAATGTCAAACATATTGTTGAATTTCCTAACGAAAAGGGCGAATTCTCTAAAGAACAGTTAAATTTTCTACCCAAAAATATGAATTTTGAACCAAAAAGTTCATTTTCAACCAAATAGTTGATTTTCCTACCAAAATAAAAAAAATTTTCAACCCAGAAAAACAAATTTTCAACAAAACCGTTGAATTTGAAAGCCAAAAAGACGAGTAATTTTTTACAGAAGAGATGAATTTTTAACCCGAAAAAATGAATTTTTACCAAGAAGGTTAATTTTCAATCAAATAGTTGAATCCTAAACAAAAAACTATCAATTTTCTACCAAAAATGGAATAGCTAAATTTGCAGTTCAAAAAATTGTATTTCAATCAAAACAAAAAAGAATTTTCAACAGAAAAGTGCAGTCAATCAAACGAAAAGAGATGGACCATCAGCCAAAAGTATTTGAATTTCCAACCAAAAAAGTTCAATTTTTAATGAAAACTTTAATAATTGAACTTGAACCAAAAACGATCCATTTTCAACCAAAAAAATTTATTGTTCAATTTCCAGTTTAAAAAATTAGTGCTCAAAAAAAAAAGAAAAAAAAAGAATTTGCAACTGAAAGCGATCAATTTTCGGCCGAAAATGGATTAGTTAAATTTTCATTTTAAAAAATTAATTTTCAACTGGAAAAAAAAAATTTTCAGAAAACAATCTCATCATCAATCAAATAGTATAATGTTTAGCCAAAAGAGATAAATTCTGAGCCAAAAAAAAAGATATAGTAGACTTTTCAATTAAATAAAATTATTATATTTTTTACATTCTCATCCTAATGAGAAGGTATTGGTTTTATGTATAATTTGACTTAGTCGGTTTTCATCAAATGTCAACATTTGAATTATAATTATCATATTGAACAAAAAATAGTTGAATTGTCTTATTGGGTTCTTTGAATACAGTTCGCTCTTTTGAGCGCAAAAACGGTAAAAATGGAAAGTTTCTTGAAAACATGGGAAAAAGAAGAATTTTTTAAGAATGGGAAAAAGAGGGTAAAAGAGGGAAGTCTATTAAGCCTGTATTTAGATGCTTTACTTGTAAAATAAAATCAACAATTTTTATTTTTCAAACCTTTCAAAAAATTATTATTCACATGTATATTTTGCATGTGCGATGTCAGATTCTGCGTTAACCCCTCCCCCTGACAATGTGACGTAGTTTTTTTACAGCCAATTTAGAGTCAATAATAATAATTAAATTGAATAATAATGCAAATGATTATAATTATATATATTTACAAGAAACCAAATTTCTAAAGCTTTCAATTCATAATGGCTAAAATAGTGAAGTGTTTTCTTTCATATAACCTTCATAGCGTTCCATTTTTATTTTATGATTTCCTTCTCGAAACTTTCGAATAATAATGTTCTTACCGACATAATTTTCAATGCTTAAAATTTGGATTTGATGAAGCGTTAAGAAATTCTTAATTTTTAATGCAATTGCATATTTGGAATACTTGGAAGATAATATTTTCTAAGCTTTCCATTAAGTTCATTTTATTATTATTATTGATTAACTCATATTTTATTATAATTAATCATTAGTTTAATTTAGCATTGAATACTATCGAATATTAATAATTATTTATTAACTATTAACAAGTCAAATTTTCAATTGTGAAGATAGATAGGTTTGAAAATTTTTTCTTTGTTGAGTTCAATCTTGAAAATTCTCAGTTCCTTTCAAGCCTTTAAGCTTTAAAAGTTCCAATAATTTAAAGAGAAAGTACAACAAAAATCATTGTTAATCACTATTAGTCGAATATTTAATATTCAACAGTTGTTTTTAGTAGAAATAGTTTCCGTATATTATATTAGATTTGATCCGATAATCTATATTTCACTGTCATCCAGGATTAAATAATAACAAAATATTCAATAGTCGCAATATCTGGTTTCTAAAAAAAGGTAAATTATTATTGTGTGAAAGGAATTTTCTGTTTTATAAATGTTTTTAGTAAATGTATTTCACATATAAATCTAAAATACAATATTGAAAATAAAATAATATATTAAATGCATAATGAAAATAGTTTATGGACACGTTTTTAAAATCTTGATATTATGCCCACTCGTAATAGACATCTATTGAAAATCGTTTGTGATATGATTATGATTTTTATCTACTTTCGACCCAATTCTGATAAATATTCTATTGTACACTATTTCAAGAGACATTTTGTTTATGAAAGCGATCATGCATGCAAGATTTGTTGGACTCAAGAATTCTATAAGGTATATATGCATGCGAGATACTTTATTGTCGCAATTATTTCTCAAACCTATGAAATGTGTGAATTCGTTTTATTTATTATGTTATTTATTTATTATCGAGTCTAGAATTTAACTGCAATATCACTCGTTAATAAACCTAAACATGATTGCTGTAATCAGTATAATTAGTGAAACCTTAAGTATGTTGAGAAGAAAAAATAGGCACTATACTGTTTTTTTATGATTTATCATTTATAACTCATATATTTCGTGTAAGCAATTTTCGATTTGCAATTATTTCCCAATTATAATTATTTTATAGGTTCCTTTCGTTTCCGAATTTATTGTTTTTATCGGCAACTTAATGCTTAAGAGATTCGTGGAAGAAACCTTTTAGAAACAAAATAGATTTGAATTGCTTTTGGAAGTTTATTATTGTCTAAACGCCAAAACTAAGGTTTTGAATCAATGAAACGTTTCAAAAAAAAAAAAAAAAAAAGAGAAAGAAAATCAACCAAAATGATTAATTTTCTACCAAAAAAGATTAGTGTACAACACGATAATTAAATTTTAAAAAATAGTTACATTTTCAATCGAAGAGATGAATTTTTTACTATAAGTGATTTTTCTTCAACAAAAAAAAGAATTTAAAGAAAATTAGTTCATCTTTCAGCAAAGTAGTTGAATTTTCAGTAAGAAGATACGGATTTATAACAAAATAGTTGAATCCTCAGCCGGAGAAGTATTACATAGTTTTTAATCTGTATTGTTGAATCTGTTAGAATTTTAACGAATTTTAATCAGTGCTTGAATTCTAGCTATGAATCAGTTATTTTTCGGGATAAATTAGTATTTTTTCTTAATTTATAACTAAAAAGTAGCTAATTCACTGTTAGAATTCAGTCAATAATTGATATCAGAGAAAATTTTAACTGATTCAAAGTTACAATTAACCAAACAGTTGCATTTTCAACTAAGAAAATTAAATTTCTACCAAAAGAGATACACTTTCAAACTGAGAGGACAAATTTTCAACAAAATAGTTGAATTCTCAACCAAAAAAAAATTTCATTCAGAAGAAATAACGAAAATTCAAACCAAATTCTTAAATTTTAAAGCCAAAAAACAGAATTTTTGTACAAACAAGTCGAATTTTTTACCCCAAAATATAAGTTTTTAACAAAAATGTTAATTTTTAACCGAATAGTTGATTTTTCAATCAAATAAATGAATTTTATATAAAAAATGATAGATTTTCAGCAAAAAATGACCAACCAAATAGAGAGAACAGAGAGAAAATGAATTCTAAACAAATTAGTTTAACTTTTAACAAAGTAGTTTGATTTTTAAACAAAATAGATGAATTTGCAACCAAAAATATAATAGTTGATATTTCAACCAAAAAAGATGGATTCTCAACGAAAAATGTAATAGTTGATATTTCAAGCGAAAGAAATTCGTATTTTAAATCAGAAACAGTTGTATTTTTAACAAAAATATTACGTTTCTACAAAGAGAGGTGAATTAAAAAAAAATGGGTGAAAAAGTGGTGACTTTCTAACAAAATTGTTAAATTATCGACAAAATATTGAAATTTTTCATTAAATAAATAAATTTTGAACCAAATAAGATTCATGATCAACAAAAAATATAATAATAAACTTTTGAAACAAGCCCTATAATGGCCTAGTCTTGACTTGCTGATACAGGATTCAATAGTTATATTAATTTTG
This sequence comes from Andricus quercusramuli, assembly GCA_932178445.1. NCBI lineage: Eukaryota > Metazoa > Arthropoda > Insecta > Hymenoptera > Cynipidae > Andricus > Andricus quercusramuli. The sequence goes on along the minus strand of CAKNXH010001128.1, from coordinate 18,761 downwards.
AATTTTAAACTTTGGAGCGTTTTCAAAGTTTCATGAAACTTTACTTGTAATTTTGGAATTAGAAGTACTTGAAGAAAATATTTTTCTCAATTTAAATACTTTGTCATTAAAAAACACTATTACTTTTCCCGAAATCCAAACTTAGTTATTATTATTTTATTCCGAGAGGTAGACCGCCGAAAGAATGGTTAGAATCTGTGAATGAGACACTAATACGAAGAGACATAAGAAGCCATAGAAATACAAGAGCCTGCATGAAAAAATGCATGGACGTGAATGAAGCTAGAGTAGTATGCCAGGACAGAAATATGTGGCGACAAATAGTTTATAAACTGAGTGACAATAGAGTGAATGATACCTGAAACAAAGACCTTGGATACTAATGGGCCCAGGTGGGGAACCATACATAATAATTTTGTGAGGCTCCTCACTTGGGGTGATCGCTAGAGAGATTGATCAGCAACCTGGGTCGGAGCAGTGTTGCGGAGTGAACGTGTAATTTATATAAATAACACGAGAACTCCAGATCAATCTAAAACATCTATACATAACACCTACATACCCACCCACCCTATACCCATATACCGATCAACCTCATACCTATATACCTATTCCACTACTTTCCAACCGAACAAGTCACGCCTACCCCGGAAGGGAAAAGGCTTAATGGTATAATAATAATAATAATAAATATTAATATTTCATCATGAATACTTTCAATATTGAAAACCTTGAAGGCAACTTTTTCATTTAAAATAGTCTAGATTAAGTTTTCTATGAAAAAAGGAGTTTTTTCTAATTTGCTTCTAAAAATGTGCAATATTTCAAGGTTGATCTTTCGCAAATTCCAACAATGATTTCATTTATTGACGTTGCAGAAATTTACGGTCGACTCATAGAGGTGTGAAACATGCAAATACATATGTAATTTGCTAGAGAAGAGAGTTTTCTTAACAGATAACAAGTGATAACATTTACCATGATTTACTTGTAGCATATATTGCATAACTCTCTTTCTTCGAAACTGCACTGTTAATTTGTCATGTGATTGTACAGAAAAAATAAGATAACAGAAAGGAAGTTGATTCACAATATTAATGCAGCATCTACTATTAGTGATGTCAATATTATGACTTTTTTGCACAAAAAAATATGCAATGACTTTAGAAAAAAACATAAATCAGTGAGAAATTCGTTCTTTCTGCAAATTAAAATTACTTAAGAGGCCTTACTTAAACATGTACTAATAAATTATATTTTATTCTTATTTTTATTCAATAATTTATTAACTGTATGTAAAATTTTGTATTGCGTCTTCCACAAAGTTTGATGCATTTTAAACTATTTTTAAGGACGAATAAACTGGTTTCTGTGATTAAAACTTGCATTAAGATTCTGTTGACATTTTTTTGTTTATGTTCATCCACTCCTAGAAGAGAATTTCTTGCGTCATTCAGATACAGATCAAGTAATTTAATTATTAGTTTATCTCTACAGGATGCCATATACGGATTCATAAAAATTATATGCATTCCGCGTTAAACCAATGATATAAACATCAACTTATTTTCAAAGTCACTTCCTTTAAGAAGTTAAAAAAAACGAAGTGTCTCGTCGTCCCGAAATTCGGGATGACTAGCCCGTTTTCAATATTTGGCTAGTCGTCCCGAAATTCGGGACGACTAGCCCATTTTCAGCATTTGGCTAGTCGTCCCGAAAATTATGTATTCTTTTTTATTTCTCTCCTTTTGAGTAAGCCGAAGATTAACAAAACTGCTATTCATCCCTAATTGAAAATAAATGTTAAAAAACGGATAAAACTAAAAGTTAGGTTATATTGTATAAAGTGTAGTCTTTTAAGCTTTAACGTATCCAAATTATGTATTTGCACTGTGTCACGGCAGGCTCAAGGTCGTTCGAAACTTTCCCATGATTTCCGTGCTCTGATTGGACCTTCCTTTGAAGTGATCTATAGACTCTTGACTAGATACACTTCTTGCCTTTGTATTTAGAATCAATAATTCATTTGTAAAGAGTAAAATTCAATCATTATTCGCTCTCGCACTCTAAAACACTTTTTTGTGATCCAAAAATTAATTTAATTAATTCTACAATGATGATTTATCATGAAAAATTTATTTAAACATTTAATAATTCCCAAAAAGCAAGTTCTTTACTGCCAATGAGACTGCCGATGCGACGCATGCGCAGTACAGTTGGGGAGCCGAATTGAGAGCACTGCATCTTTATTCGGTTTTTCGTTCGATTTTGCGTGTTATTGCGCGTTGGTTAACGATCACGTGACATATAGATCAGCTGTTCTGTGTGCCGGCCTATACTGGCCGTAACACCCCTACCCCTTTTCCAACGCCTCGTGGGGGCGGAAAGGCACCCCTGTGACATGTCACAAAACATTTTTTGTGATTTTTGTCTAGTTAAAACGAGAAATTTCCTAAAATGCATTATTTTTGGGACGACTAGCCGAATGGAGAAAATAGGATTGTCAATTTTGGTAATTTTGGTCTAGTTAAAAACAGTAGAATTAATAAAGTGCATTATTTTCGGGATGACGAGCCAAATGCTAGAAATAGGCTAGTCGTCCCGAATTTCGGGATGACTAGCCAAATGGTAGAAATAGGCTAGTCGTCCCGAATTTCGGGATGACTAGCATTTTTCTTGATTGCCGGCTAGTCGTCCCGAAATTCGGGACGACTAGACGCAGCCTAAAAAAAAATCTTAATCTGGAAAAATAAATTTTCAGGATTTACTTTTATTTAATAATTATGTTCAAATAACTTATCAACATTTTACCATTCGAAATATCTTGTAATAAAAGAATCAGTGAAAGCAGTGTTTGATGAAGTGATATTGACACTGAAATTTCATCATCGCAATCTAGAAACACGTGGTGGGTATTTTGTGAAATCTCAGCTACTTGCAGATATTTACCTGACGACGCAACAAAGGAAAGTACTTGATCTATTTTACTAAAGTCTTCCATGAAACACATTTTGGAGAAAAAATTTTACTTTATTGCCAAAAATATGTTCTATCTCTATATTCGTTTTATTGCAAATTTGTTTCTGTATTTTAGAATTATTAGCATCATCACGCGTGTAATTTTTTGATTGGAGGGGAAACATAATTTGTAATACAGAATAAAAATTTACAATAACTGTTTATATTCAAGTTTCCAAGTTTATTTTGCTTTAATATTATATAAATAAATTTTTCCTAGGGTTCTCGATAAAATTTAAATCGATTTTAAAAGATTTCAGATGTGTCGAATAAGTATCTAGAAATTTTTTTTATTTGACAGGATTTTTCTGAATCAAAGAAAAAGTTTAGGACCATTTAAATGATTTTAGGACTGTTTGACGCTGGAAAAATATTAATAAATATTTGATAAATTTTCGGAAATTTTTCAAAGTTAAAAAATGTTTGTAATATCTTCAAAACTTCGAATATTCCTAAATATCTTTTCAATTAACTTAAATTATTCCTTAAATTATCTTGAAATCTTTCAAATTAGTTTTTGAGAATTTTAGAAATCTTTTGCACTGTTTAGAGATATTTTTAAATACGTTGTGTCTGGTAGACCCGAAAAATTAGTCTACATTTCAAGTTTGTTGAAATATTTTTAAGTTTGAAATTATTTTTGTATTTTTTCAAAACTTCTAAATATCTCTTGAACCTATTCGAATTTTTTCCAATATTTTGTAAACTTAAAAAATTAGAAAATCTAAGTTTAAAATGTAGCAAAATGTTAAGAACAGAATTATTTTTTAATATGACAAAACATTTACAATTAAAATTTTCCCTTGAAATAATAATGTTTAGGTTAAGAATAGAATCCGCTTGTCATTTTTAAAACATTTGGTCAAGAAGTTAATAACATAATTTTTGCCTTTATGATTAAAGTATCATATATACAATTTAGATTTTGTCTTTTAGGAATTCATTTTTAGAATTGAAATTCCTCATTTGGAAACTGCGATTGACAAAATTCCATAAAATTCAAAAGAATAAATTGAGAACAGCTACTGAAAGTCGGATTCACGCAGTATTCAACCAATCATATTCAACAACAATGATTGCAAGATATTCGAGAATTTCGTTTTACTTATTTTTTCAGATAGAATGTATGTTATGCATATAATATACAGAAGAAATAAATCAACATTTAAAATTTCAATAATTATACAATATTATTTCACAAAGTTTTTAATAAATTCTTGTGAAATTATTTCTGGTTTAAAAGTTGTATATACTCCTTGCAAATCCATTAATGGCGATATAAAAAAGTACGAAAAAAATAAAACTTGATAGAAAAACAATTTTTATATGTGTCAAATAATTATCATATTCAACAATACGTTCTTTTTTTTAATTCCACTATTAGTAATGAAATTATTTTTCATTTTAAACTACGCTCTTTAATTTCAAAGGGTATTCTTTAATGTTCTTAAATTCAAATGTAAAATAGTTTGACTGCCTGGAATATTTTACATTTTTCAGACAAATTTAATTTGTATTGTTTCAGTTCAAAAATATTTTAGCTTCAAAGTTTTACTCAATTCATAAATAATTTAGGTTTAAAATCGGTTAAATAAACATGGTAAATATTCTATGTTAAGATTATAAAATAAAATTGGAGACTTTTCGAAACTCATATTCAGATTTAGATTTCAAATAGATCAATTTTGAATGTTTGACTTCAAATTTTTCAAGTTAGAATTTTTGAATTTGCAGTTGATCAAATTAAAATATTACATGTTTTAATTATTTAACTTTGTACAGTTCAATTGAAGAGTGTTCACCTTCTAATACTCCTTTTTAAAATGACTATATATATTTTTCAACTGTTTCAATTTTATATTTGACAACAATATATAAAGAGAAAAGGGGGACTTCCAAAAAAGGGAAACCGCGAGGGAACTTCAATTTTATTTCTATTTGAAATTTGCCGATCGAAAAGGGCACGTACGCCACTTCTGTGGAAATATACATTATTAACTCAAAAACCAGATGAATTCTAATACACATTGTGATGGAAGGATTTTTGAATAATGTAATTTTCTACATTTTTTTGCAATTTAAAAGAAAACTTTGGGCTTGTTTTTCTAAGTTTTTGGAACTTTTGAAAACAATGTTTGCAACTTTGCAAATTCAATTTGATTTTACCCCTTTTAATTGAAAATTAGAAATTAAAGTCTAAAGTTAAGAAAAAATGCGCCTCGAGCGAAAAATATGGATGGCTGCTTTCAAACTTTTAACACCTCCTTCCAGTAATGCAGTATCCCGGGAGCAGGTTCTCTGTTCTATTTACTAACAAAAATGAGATTTTAATCAAGGTTCAAAGTTGCAAAAACGTGCGCTGCGAACAAAACAAAACTTCCCCTTAATTTTTCGATTTTTTAAATCTTTAATTGAGAATTAGGTTGTTAGTTACCGTCCAAAGTTGAGAAAATTTGCCATTCAAGCGCAAAAAAATGTTCTCCCTCTATTTTTTTCAAAGAAAATAGCATTTTTTCATCAAACTTTTCACGCTTCAATTAATCACTATGACATATCTTGGAAGATATTTTTATTTTTTGCCTAAATAGCAAATTTAATTTTTAGGAATTTGTTTTGTCTCCGCTGAAAAATGGTTAAAATGCCGTTTATGTGGAAGAATAATGTATAAGGAAAGTGAAATTGAGCGGATTTTTACGGATATGATAAAGTAAAGGTCGCGATAAGGCCATTTGAATAAAGAGTGAAGGAAACAAAAATACTTTTCAAGGAATTTTATTTTCATCAAAGAAAATTATTTAAAATGTCATAAACACTCTATGCTTCACAGATATGTGCTAAGAGGTCATAAACCAAAAAAATGAACCGTCTCTATTTTTATACTTCAAAAACCTAGAAATTATACTTTTAAAATCGGAAGGAAATCGTCATTTTGCAAACAAATTGCAATGCTTTAATGAATTACCTCGATTTTTCTCATAAACAAAGCCAATTAACTTCAGAAACTCACCTTCGAATGTAGAAACAAAATTGCTCTAACTTGCATTCAATTAAAAATTTCCACTTACAACTATTTGAATTGTCATTTATTAAAAGGCCGTGGCTGTGTGTGCCGAAATTTCGGTACAAATAGCTGGATTTATTTGGTACAAATAAGGGGAGTTAGAAAAGGGGCTGTTTGTACCGAAATTTCGGTACGTATAGCTGTTTTTTTCGGTACGCGTAGACACTTCCATATTAAAATTGCTTTCAACACAATTACAATTCGATCCACCGAATTAAATATTAATTCACTGTTAAATAATTAGTTTTATCACTACAGTGAAGTACGAAGACAATATATAAAAATCTATTTTGAATTACCTAGAAAATTAAGTCACTAGCTGCAGTTGCTGGAACCGAAAGTCACAAAAATCAATGAATCGCGGAGAGTTTTTTAAAAATTGTTGTTTTTAAACGAAATAACGGAAAACACATAGAGGAGCAACCCTCCCTCCTACCCTCGGTTTCACGATAATTAGAACCAAGTCCGTTTACTTCGACGCTGGACCACCGACTGCACCGCTGACTCGATTTTGCTTCACTTGACTCAACTTGACTTGCGAGGGACCGAGAAATTTTTCATTCTTACCGGTCTGGGGAACCTTGCTCGTGCCCCACGCGAGGAAGCACTTTTCCTGCGTCGCGGTCGCGGTATTAACGTCGACATAAATAATAGAATCAAGCATCCCTTCCACGTGTTGAATTCACATAGACAGTACCACATGCCCCTTCCTTTTCTCCAACTTTATGAATTAAGAAATATTGCAATGATGGAAAGTAAAATCAGCTACCTATCAATTTTTTCTTCATTCTTTGAACACCAAGAGTCTAGGATATCTAATCGCTTTCAGCAAAAATCGATCATTTCGAATTTCATTTTTACTAATCATTATTATGAATTTGTAAAATTTTATTTACTTTCCACACGCAGAAAGTAAATTTCTTGACCAAAAAAACTGTTTTTTTGGATATACATGAAAATTTGCTTAAATCAAACTGGTTTTGGTTGTTCAACAAAATACTTGATTAATCCAACAAATTTTTTTTGTTTAATCAACCAAAAAAAATTTGTTGGGTCAACCAAATTTTTTTTGGTCCGCATATAACCATATTCTATGGTTGAACCAACAAAAAGTCTGTTATTTCGACCTATTCGTTTTCTGAGCGTATGTAGGAAATTATTTTTCAAATCGCCCCCTTGTTTTGAATAAAAGTTTTTTAATGGCTCTTATAGCTATATGAAGTTTTTCTAAAGGGTTTGCAAAATAATTTCAACCCAAATACAAGGCACCACATTTACTTACCAATAATAAGATCCAATCCGTAATAGTAAGTCGGTACACTTGAAATAGGTTCTAATTGTAGTTTAGTTTTGAAGCGGGCGGGAAGCCCATGAAGAACTCCCCTGGCGCTCAAGCTATAAAGCCTATTGTGCCACGAGGAAGACATGAAACTTGGTATGTGTATATTTTTCGGCCCAAAAAAAGTTTTAAAATGGGGTGCCAATCAATTGAGTAAGACTTGTGAAAAAGTTCTGAATGAAATTTGTTCTAATTGAAGAGCCCTATAAAAAGTTCTAATAATATTTTTACAGTCTCATCCTAATGAGAAGGTATTGGTTTTATGTAGAATTTGACTTAGTCGGTTTTCATCAAATATCCACGTTTGGAGACCCCCTGAGTCAGAAAAAACGATTTTCACGAAGGTTTCTGTCTGTCTGTCTTTCTGTACTCTTTAGTATGTAGTATGTAGTATGTAGTATGTAGTATGTAGTCTGTAGTCTGTAGTATCGTGTAGGCACGATAACTTTCGAAAGATTAATCAGATCAGACTGTGCTTTGGCACACTTTTTCAAAGCCTGAAATGAAAGAACGAGTTCGTTAACCAGATATTTCGAATCAAAATTCCAAAAGTTAGAGAATTTTCAAAATTGTTGAGACCTTTTTTTCAAGGTTCAAACATTCTATCTATGCCAATCCATATTACTCGGAAATTCGAACAATTTATCCTCAAGACTTTTTTTTGATTAGAAGAAAATTATCAGAGTTATAGCATTTTCAAAATTCAAAAAAACAAACGAAAATGGAAAATTTGAACCAAACAACGCACGATATAATAAAAAGTCAAGAGAAGAAAAACGTTGCCTTTTGGAAACTCTATGAGATTATCATTACAAATTCTTGAATTTTGTTGAATCAAAAATACTATTTTGCGGTCGAACTATGCAAGATACGAAAAAAAAATCAACAAAAATTGTGCGCTTAGAAAAAATTTACAAATTTGTTGTCAATCTCTTATTTATAGGACACGTAGTTTTTGTTTTATTCGTGAAAATCATTAAAAATAAAAAAAGTAAACATGTTTGACAAACCACACTAGCTACGGAAAAAAATAAACGGACAAACGTTATTCACACAAAAAAGAGCTACAAATTCGTTATTGATCATTTTTCTATAGGATGCGTACTTTTTGTTATATTCGCAAGAAAGACATTGAAAATAAAAAAATTAAATTTTGGACAAACGACGCAAGGTATGAAAAAAATGAATAGACAAAAAATGCTCTTCCAAAAAAGAGTAATTTGAATCGTCTGAATTTGACATCAATAATTTTTTGATAGGAGCCGTAGTTTTTGTTTTAATCTTAAAAAATAACATTCAAAATAAGAAATTTAATTTTTGGAAAAACGACACAAGGTACGAAAAAAAATGAAAAGACAAAAGCTGTTCAACCAAAAATATCTAAAAATTTTTTATAAACTCTTATAAAACAATATATTAATAATTAAAAATTAATTTTTTGGGAAAAGGACACAAGCTACAGTGACATTTTATTCAATATAATTTTTCGCTCAAATTATATCTACTTTGACTTAGTTGGTTTTCATCAAATTTTTTGTTTACTTAACAAAATATGTCGCCTAAATTATATCTACACATTTGCACAGAGCCGCCGTTCAAAAAAGCTTTTTTCTGAAAATGTCGACCCCCCCCCCCCCCCCCCTACGTAATGCTGTTCCTATAGTAAGTGTATGTAAGTTTGAATAGTAGCGAAACTCTCGAGGTGACCCCCCCCCCCTGCCCCCTAAAGACGTTACTTATTTTTTTAACGGCCTCTTACGCTAGGATGCGTATTTTTAGTTTAAATCGTGAAAAATAACATTGAAAATAAACAAATTAAATTGAAAGGAGAATTACACACGTTGCAATAATAGGTTTGCTAACAATTTTCAAATATTAAAGTGATCATGAAAAGTAAAATTTATACTTTATCTTGTAATATCTGAAGGAGCTTTAACAAAAGAGTATTCACAATCACTAAATTGCAGTTGTCGATGCGTTGAACTTTGATTTTAAAAGGCCTGATATTTTCCCTACCTAAAGACCATACTCAGATGACTTCTCACACTTTCTTTATAGCAGGCACTTTCTTATTTTGAATCTGTGAGATTTCATTGATTTTCAGTGAAAATCCTTACTGATTACAATCAGTGGCCTATTTCTAGCTATTTGAATAAGTGAGTCACACTTATTGTGAATTAGTGAATATTTTTACGGATTTGATTCAGCAACCCATTTCTCACTAATTCAAGTTCAGAGAGCAGAAGGGTATACAACTATGTTGCGAAAAAAAATACACATTTTTGGAAATGCTCAAAGAAAGGTTCGAAATATTGAAAAATGGAAAAAGAACATTTTGTAGGTCTCTTGAACAAAAGCAACTTTTACTTGTAACTTATGTGCATTACTTAAAGAAAAATTTAGTTGTACTGTACTGACTATAAGTCTCAAGCCGCAATGCCCAAAACTGAAACAGTCAAGCTGTAAGGTCCTAAGCCATAAGCTATAAGCCGTAAGGCCCGAAAAAAGGTCCAAAATTATACGGCTCAAAAATAAGGCAAATACAACAGGCAGGCTTACACTCAACCGAAAAAGTAGAATACCTTAAAACCGGTTGTATGAAAAAAATCTAATCTAAAATTGTCAATCTTTAGATACAAAAAAGTGTTCTTGAATCGAAACATGTGCTCTAATATCAAACATTGCCGTTGAAAATAATAATAATAATAATACACATGTTTAATTACATGTTTAATAATAATATAATACATAACGACATTTTCATTATTAAAGTTTTTCGAAATTTCACACTTTTACCACTTCAAGTTAGTTCTCTATCGTTTATTTTTAAGATAATTTATATTAAAATATTTTAAATATTCCCGAATAAAAAATTATTGAGTTTTGAATATCTAGTTCGAAAATGATTTCAATTTGAAACTGTGAGTAAAAAAAATTACTTTTCTAAGTCTTAATTTTTGAATGTTGAAGTCGCAAAGGGATCGTCCCAAAATTGATAAAGAAATTAGTTCAAATTTTCGGAAAATTGAGTTACACCATTTTTTGACGATCACAAGTTTTATGTTAACAACTGCAATGTTTAGCAGATTTCTAGACTTGTTTAATAAAAAAATAATAAATTTTGATTGTATCCATATTTAAATGTGCATTTTGTATTTTATTCCGACATGTTTTAGTTTAGATTGCCCCAAGTTTGAAATTGTTCAATTTTGAAAACTAAAATGTTTAACTTTTAAATCATAATGTTCATAAGTCTTGCAGAATTCTAAACAAACAATTCTGTATATAGTTTGCAAGAATTACATCAAAACTCCAGGAGGAATGTTGACAAAATTATTTGTTTCCACAAAAATACTTGCGAAAATTTCAGTTTCATTGCATTCTCGCCAAATATCGTACAAATTCTATGAATTTATCAATTAAATGAATTCTCATACTCTCAGAAATTAAAAATATATATATATTTAAAAAAAATATTATGTTTTATCAAAAGAGTGTTTCACTGAATTATAAGAAACTTTAAATACATCGCAAATTCCATGGAAAGTCGAGTTTAGAGAATTTCTTATGTCATTATTATTATAAAGTAATAATTATTGCTACAATTTAAAGTAGATAGCAGTTTCAATATTAATTTAGTAACAATTAAAAAAAAACTTAGAATAGATATGATTTACATCATCTTTTATTACCATCACAATATATAATATTAATAATTATTATTATGATTTAACGACAATATCTGATGAATAAATTATTCTCCGATCAATTTTAAGCATTCTTGTAGCACTGATTGATTTAAAATTATATAATACACTTTAATGTCGAAATGGGGCCTCCGATTGTTAATCAAAAGGCTTCTCCTTTCACACAGCTCTTTTAGACACAAAAAATGCATTAACAGAACGCGCGTGCCTTTAGAGTAGGGCTTTTTATGTCCCTTATAAGATGAAAAAGTCTATTATACAATCACTCTTTCTGATTCATGTAAATTGACCAAAATAATAATTGATATTGTCTCATCCTATTGCCTTTTAAAATAGAGAACATTTTCGACACGTGGATCATTGGTCGTTTGGACATGTGGTTTCGAAATTTCAGTTAAAAGCGACTACATAATATAATACTCTAAAAGATTTTTCGCAATTCTTTATTGAACAATTTTTCATCACAATATTCTAGATGAATTTCAGCGATTTCAGTATTTAGAAAATTTTTGTTTAATTAAATAATAAATATTATATATTTTATAGGTAACTGGCAGTAAATTCAAGTGCACAAAGCGCGCGTTTATGCCCAATCAAATCATTCTACATAAGTAAAATCTTTTAAAAAGAACAATATTTCGAAAGCAATTCAAGGGAATTTAACCTGTATCATTACTAACTGATAGCGTTTGAAATTCATTCATTTGAAAATCAAAGTGTTTTGAAATTGCCACATTTTTATTCAGAAGCTCTCAACATTTCAGAATACAAATGTTTGAAATATGACAATTCCATTAGAAATGAGTTGAAATTGTATTATTTCTATTTCGAAGCTTTCAAATAACAATTTATTCAGAATTGCAGAACCTCATGATCAAATAATTTTAGATCAAAATTTCAAAAATCGGGCAAGTTTAAAATGTCCAAATTTGAATAATTTCAGATTAAAATCTTGAAAACTGAATCATTCAAAATTTCAAGGATCGAAAATTGTATTATTTCGAATTAAAAGCGTTTAAAATTGAATAATTGAAAATTGAAAACTTTTGTATTTAAATAATCTTTAATTGGAAGATATTAAAATTTGACAATTTGAAATTTAAAACTAAATTAAACGTTTCAATGTCATTTTCGCAGTTCAAAATGGAACAATTTTGGAATTCTTAAAAGAAGTTACAAATGAAGTAATGTTAAATGGGAAACATTAAAAATGTAAACTTATGAGAGAGTAAATCAAACATTTTTCAATTATAAATGATTAATAGTCTTGCATGTTCAACTGAGAATTAAACAATTTTAAGATATGATACTCAAAATAAAAAGAATACAAATGAAGATCACTATGATTCCAATGTTTGAAATTGCATAATTTGAAGCCATTCAATTAGAAATTCTTTTTATTTTTCAAATTGAGTTTGATATTTTCTATATTTTGGAACATTTTTAAATAAGGAATAATTCACTTCTAAATCCCTAGTTCTGAAATCTTTGCATTTCAAAAGCTTGAATTTGATAAATTATTTTCCTAATTCTTTATTGCTCTGAATTCGATTCGTAGGCATTAAATTAAAGATTGTTATATTATCAGTGTCATATGCTCCGATTTCAATGAATTATAAAACTAGACAATTTTGTTCATGCAAAATTGAAACCAAACAATGTAGAATATTTAAATCGAAAATTAATTAATTTGAAACTAACTAAAATTGAAACCAAATAATTTAGAATTTTTGAATTAAAAATTGACCCGCCGGATGCAAGAACCAGCCAGAAGGCTCAAAAACGCGTAAAAGTATTGCCCAATCCTCTCAAAGAAAGAAAATGTTCAAAATCAAAAAATCAATCTTTTGAAAACACAGAATTGTAGATAATAAGGAAGTCAAACTTCTTCCTCTCAGAATTTTTTTTTGCCAAACGTTTATTTTTAATAATAAAAACGAAATGTTGAGAAAAAGTTTCTCTCTGATATAATTAAGTTTCAAAATTTAAATCGTTCTAACTCGGACAAATATTATTGAAATGAGTTCATATTTGTAGGACGTATTCAAAATACTCTAGCGATGCGTGGGAAATCATGAAAAAGTCAACAATCACTTATTGTTTAATAATATTTAATTGTAAAATGAGCTTAATCGATAATTGTGTTTTCTTGGTTTCGCCGGTGAAAAGTATCTAGGTAACTTCGACTTTCAAACAACTTCCAGTGAGTGATTTATACAGCAATGATGAAAGAAGTTTTTTTGAAAAATCTCATATCGATTGGTTAAAAATTTACTGAGATATTCAGATTTGGAAAAAGTACTCGACATCTGTCCGCGCTCTTAGCTAATGCGTCGCGAGGACTGCTCTGTCAGGCAGCGTTCTCGAAGTTCAGTCTACGCGGGCAGACGTCGAGTACTTTTTCCAAATCTGAATATCTCAGTACATTTTTAGCGAATCGATATCAGATTCTCCAAGAAACTTCATTCATCATTGCTGAACAAATCACTCACTGGAAATTGTTTGAAAGTCGTAGTTACCTGGATACTTTTTTTTAGCACGATTTAAGTTTTAAAACTTAATTAAATTAGGGAGAAACTTTTTTCTCAATATTTCGTTTTTATTATTAGAAATAAACGTTTGGCGAAAAAAATGCTAATAGAGAAAAGTTTCATTTCCTTATTCGCTACAATACTACGTTTTCAAGAAATTGTTTTTGAATAAAAAACTGATTATCAATTTGAAAATATTGAATGATTGAGGCTATCAATTGAAACTTGTTGTGAAATATTAGAACTCATATTTCAAAATAAATCTAAAGGATTTCAGGATGTCCTCTAAAAGAAAAAATAAATTTCTGGTCATTTCCCGGTTATACATTTTTTTTATTTTTCAATTTAAAGGAACTGAAAGGAAAAAACTGCCTTTTCCTTTCAGTAAAAAAAAAATGTTTAAGTCAGATTAATTGTTGACCTCCATTTTTGACCTTATTGCTTTTGAAGCAAAAAAAGTTTCGTTGCAAGCTCTCAAAAATTGAACTCGTTTACAACTGCGCATTTGTAACTTTAATTATAAATTAAAATTACAGAAATTGCGCAGAATGATAAATATGATTAATAAGTATAATAGCATGTTGTGGCATTCAAAGGGATTGGATAGATTTTTTTTCTAAAAAATGTGATTTTTGTCCAAATAAAAAATTACTGTTGTTTTGAACTTCAAAAACGGTAAATTTTTAAATATTGTGAACAATTACAATTTATTACTCTATTACATTGAAAATGATATGCTCTTTTAAAAATTATTGCTTTCCAGACATTCTGTACGTTTATGTACGTTTGTAAGACGGTCGAGTCTAAGCGTACGGACTTGCCAAGGGGTAGGGAAAGCTGGAAAGGTATCACTACCTCAAAAATTGAAGCCTTCTTAAATTAGGATTTTGAAACTAAGTCGTTGAGAATTATTGACTTTCAAATTGTTCGTTATAATTTTTAAAATTCAATCATTTTAATGTAATATGCAAAATTAATATCTTGAAAAAAACTAAAAAACATATCAATTGAAAAGAGTTTTCCTTATCAACGAAAAAGAGATTTTTTTTAACGTGTATTTAGACTATTTTCCATACAAAATTGCCTAACATTGACAAAAGTAGTGCCAAGATAAACGTTTCAAAACGTTTATTAGTGCCAGAGATATTTAAATTTTCTCGCAAAAATTATGAGCAATTCGATCAATTTATTCATTAAACGAAAACAAAGGCTGCTGATGCAAAATACGTCATTGGTAAACGAAAATTCACGTTCTTCAGTGAAATAATATAGTCGTACATAGTCTGTAAAGCGAGGTAAAACAATTTTGCATGATTCGAAAAAAATAATTTTGATGGCCAGCATTGCAATTCTAATCTGAAACCTTCGTAGTATTTGTTATCTCGATGACAATTGAAGCAAAACTGTCCGGATGTCGCTATGGGTCTAAAAGTTTGAATTTTAAATTGAAAAAATGCCTATTGGTATGAAAATCATGGTAATTTTGTTTACGTGTAGTCTTAGTATAAAATGTTAATAAAAATGAAAATTAAAAAATCTAACTTCACGATTTAGTTAATTTTTATTCATTTTTCAATTTGCATATATGACATATAATTGCAGTTTAAATAGACAAGCATGTCATAATTTCTTTAGATCTTGAAAAAAATGTTCTCAGACGATACAAATTTCTTAACAATGTATCATTTTAGTATTTTATCTATTTTTTTGTTAATAGCTTTAAAGTCCAAGAAGAATTTTTTGTGGTATACGAAAATTACATATTGATTGTCCAGTGCGAACTGAATACATAATAAAAGTTTTTTTCGATTTTAATCAAATTAAATTAATTTTAAAAGAATATTTTTTCAGCATTTATTACCAAAAATGTACATACTAAAAATGATCATAATTTCCGTACCCATAGGTGTTTTTTCGAATGCCCATATTTTCATTTCATAATGAGTTGAACTAAAAAATTCGCCGTTATTTCCTTCTTAACTATATTTCTAATCCTATAATTTTTTCCAGATTTTTCTTTTTACCCTGTACTTTTTCTTTGTATTTTCTTCTATATTTCGCTTCTTGTTTTCACAATAGTTTTCAATTTACTATCTTGCGCTTTATTTTGAAATTGGACCATTCTAGAAGATCCAGTTAAAGAATATTCTCAATGATAAACAACTGATTGAGATAATAAGATTATTTATACTTCACACATTAATGAAATGCAAAACACGTTTGACTATTAATGTGCCTCTATTATGTGACTTTATAAATAAGAAAGTACATACATGGAAAAATAATTATTATTGAATCAAGAAAATATCGTTAAGAATACGGACGATAAAATATTTTCTTGATATATTAAAGTATGTGTTTTCTCAAGGAAAATGTATAACTATATTGAAGAAACTTGATTTCCTGCATTTAAGTACAATTTTTTGAGACAAGACAAATTTTCTTGAATCATGAAAATATTGTATCGTCCGTATTCGCAACAATATTTTCTTGATTCAATAATAATTCTTTTTCCGTGTAAAAGCAGTTTTAAAAATTGCGTAAATGGTGAAGAAAAACCTTTTGTGTTTCTAATTCAAATTTACTAAATTACATAAAGAAAGAATCTTCATAATTTGATTAAACTCAAATAATCCAAAAATATATGATTATACTTCCATTCCTTCTTAAAACTTTTGAAGTTTCGAAATCTAATAATTCATTAATGTTCTAATTTAGGAGGGAATGGACATTGAAAATAAAGTAGCTTGCATATTTTTTGCTAGATCTTTATACATTTTGTTTCATTTTTTTCTGAGTTGATACATTTTAAAGTAGCTGCTTACCAACGTTCTACATATTTCATGTAAGTTTTTGATTTATAAAGCTTTAAAAGCATTTTTAATATTCATTTTTGGGTTCTTCAGAGAGAAGAAGAAGACTTAAAAATGTTACACATCAAAATTTAGAAATGAACTTAATTTCAAAATTGAACTTAAATTAAACAAAAATGTATCCAGATTTAGGTGAAGTTTACCTGAATTTAAGAAAATATGTGACATTACACTAGGGCTAAATTCCGATACGAGAATGTTAAATACTTCGATCGGTCTCGTTCGTTTTCTAAACATATTCTAAAACCAACTTCTCGTGCATTCATTTTATACCAATCATATCGTCTCATGTCTAAATGCCGATCAATTTTGAACGATAATATCGGAAAGATCAAAACTGTCGCAAAAGTTTCTCTAAATTTAAATGTACAGACTGAGGACGTTTAGTTAAGTTACCACAAACAAGTATTTTTTAGACATATATACAAATAATATATATAAGGTGAACTTCATTCTAAAAAAATTGTACAATTTTCTTTATAATATAGATATGAGACTTTCATACGAAAATTAAAAACACAATAAACAATATTTCCTTGAAACATTTTTTTTTAGTATTTTGAATAGATAGATATAATTTTTTAAATAAAATTATACCAACATAGTACAAATTGGTTTAATATCGTTTGTCAGGACAAAATATTCCTGACGACAAAAAATTTAGAATTCTCTTTACATTCAGAAATTTTTTCAAGGTAAATGTCATATAATATTTTAGTTTGTATTTCAAAAATACCAATTATAAATATGAAAATATATGAAAGCAAAGTTTCCTATCGAAAAATACATTTAAACAACAGTTGTTTTCAATAGTCTCATAATAATGAAAATATTGACAGAAAATGTATTATAAACACTAAAACTCAATTTTGTGTGTAAATCAAAATTTTTGTTTTAAAAATAGCTGGTAAAAACGAGAAACTCATTACGATCGGTCGTTTTCTCAAGAATCTCGATCAAATAAGACGAGACGATACTGGAGTATCGTAATGGCAAACCGAGATTAAGCAAATTATTATCGATCAATTCTCGTATCGTCTCGCTCGAATGCAGCACTGCATTATACTGATCAATTCAACAATTAAAAATATTGTAATAAGTGTAGGTGGCATTTGTTTTGATAACGGCCTTATTCTTATTCAAATTATTCGGTCTCAACAAATTTTATTAATTAAAAAGATTTTTAAAAACTGAGAGTAAACCTAAGTGATAAAAAGTTGTTTTTTATTTTTCTCAAAGAACTGTATGTTTGAAGCAATATTGTCTAAACAAAAGAGAACACAAAAATATCATTTATAAATCTTTTTTGTTTAACAAAAACTGAAATGTATAATTCAGTTGTGGGAAAACATAAACAAGAATAATAATAATAACATAAACCATTGCGTCTACAAATTGCAGACTTCATAATTACGGACGAAAATGAGAAACTTGCTGTTCGCAAATAAGTTAGGTAATGGGATGGAGTCTTTTTTATCTCAATTGACCTTGCTCTCTCTCTCTCTCTCTCTCTCCTTTTCCATATTTCATTATATCTGGATTGAGACAGTTTTGAGTCGAAAAATAAGGCAGGTCAAGGAAACAAGTTTTTACTTTTACGTGGACTACGTGGATTACCTGAATTATTTCAAATTATTAATATTACAAGTGTATTGCTATGGATCACTTCAGGTTACAAGTGAATTACGGCGGATTAAAACTGGATTTAAAGTATATTACTTGGATTACATAAATTACTCCCAATTAGCTCGAATGTAAGGGCATTATATCGGACTACAAGTGGATTACTTCAAGTTACAAGTGGATTGTTCCGGAATGCTGGGATTATCCCGAATTACTTGGATTAATCTAGATTGCAAGTGGATTACTCCCAATTACACTGAATTACTCAGATTATACCGGATCACCAGTTTGGATAACCGAGCAGTCCATCGGATTAGCAGAGTTGTCCCCCTTTCCCCTCCGGATATTGCTCATCCTGTGGTAAAAGATCTACGCGAACTTTCATTTTCGAAATCATCATTCATGCATATTTACTCTCTTACAGCATTATTGATTTTTCTTGGTTACCTTCCATCCTAAAAATACGTAAGTAGTTTCGTTTAATTCGCAAATCTATATCTTCTTGTTAACAAAAAATCTATTTATGATCTTTTTCAGACATAGAAATAAAAAAGCTGAGGAAAATCTAAAAATTCTGTTAACATAAATATAAATATTAAAGAAGTAATA
>CAKNXH010001127.1:46449-110804 GCA_932178445.1 Andricus quercusramuli | reverse complement strand
CTTTTAGTAAAAATTCCATATTTTTTGTTTAAGAATAAAAATATTCGACTAAAAATTAATCGGTTTTGGTTTAGGATTCAACTATTTTGTTTGAAATTCATAGTATTTTTAGTTGAATTTAACTGTTTTTGATATAAAATTTTAATATTCGTCAATTAAAATGTCAACTATTAAATTTTTTGTTGTTGAAAATTCATCTGTTTAATTTAAAATTTCACTATTTTGCTGAAAAATAGTTTTTTGTTGTTCAAAATTAATTTTTCAAATATAAAATTCAACAATTTGGTAAAAAATTATACTGTTTGTTTAAAAATGACCTTTTATGTTGAAAATTTAACTATTTGGTTAAATCAGTTTTTCTTTCTTGACTGAAAAATCTTTCATGCTTGAAAATTCAAATCTTTTGGTAAAAAATTAATGTTTTTTGGTTAAAAATACAACTGGCGAAAATTAATCTGTTTTGGTTGAGGATTCAACTATTTTGTTGAAAATTCGTCTTTTTTGGTTGAAATATCAACTATTACATTTTTCGCTGAAAACTGATCTTTTTTGGTTAAAAATTTAACATCGTAGTGAAATGGGGTACTACTTTGTTAAAAATTAATTTTTTTGGTAAATGATTAATTATTTTATTAAAACTCTTTAGTTTATATTATTATTTTTTAAGTTAATTTTTCAACCGAAAATTTAACTATTCCACGTTTGTTTAAAATCTTATCGTCTTTAGATGAAAATTCATTTTTTCGATTGAAAATTTAAATATTTTGTTGATCATTCGTCTTTTTTGTAGAAAATTAATAATATCATTAATTGAAACTTCTCTCTCCCTCTCTCTCGGTTAAAAATTAATTTCTGTTCAAAATTCATTTTTTTTCTTGAAAATTTATTTTTCAAACTAAAAATTGCACTTTTCTTTTTTGGTTGAAAATTGATCTTTTTTAGTTGAAAATGTGTCCTTTTTGGTAGAAAATTTATCTCTCTTATTGAAATTTGAACTGTTTTTTCTTTAAATTAATTTCTTTGATTGAAGATTAATCCTTTATTTAAAAATCTACTTCTTGGATTGAAAATTTAACTATATTGTTGAAAATTAATTTTTTTGTGTTGCTAAAATTTCACTTTTTTAGCTTAAAATAGAACTATTCCATTTTTGGTAGAAAATTAATTTTAACTTGAATTATCAAAATTGATGTGTTTTTTTGAAGATTCGTCTTTTTTGTAGAAAAATAGTAATCTCATTAGTTGAAACTTCGTTTTTTTTCTTGGAAATTCATTTTTCAAAGTAAAAATTGCACTATTTTATTTTTTATTGAAAATGTATGTATTTTGTTAAAAAGTTGTCTTTTTTAGTAGAAAATTGATCTTTCTTCTTCAAAATTCAACTATTTTTTTTCAATTAATTTTTTGGCTTGAAGATTCATCGTTTTAGTTAAAAGTCTATTCCTTTAGTTCAAAAATGTACTATTTTGTTCAATATTGTTTTTTTGGTTAAAAAATTCATCTCTTTCATAGAAAATTTAATTATTTGGTTGAAAATGTGTTTCTTTTGTTGTTAAAAATTCATTTTTCTAAATTAAAAAAAAAACTTTTTTCATTTTTGGTAGAAAATTAATCTTTTTGGTTGAAAATCCACTTTTTGGTAGAAAATTAAACTATTTGGTTAAAAATTTATTTTCTTATTAAAGGATAGAAGTTGTACTATTTTGTTGAAAATTCATCTATTTGGTAAAAAATTAACCTTCATGGTTGAGAATTAATTTCTTTGGTTAAAAATTTATCTATTTTGTTGAAAATTCATTTTTAAAATGAATTTTCAAAGTTCAGATATTTTGTTTAAAATCTGTCTTTTTTGTAGAAAATTAGTTATCTCATCAGTTGAAACTTCATTTTTTTTGTTAAAAATTAATTTCTTTGGTTGAAAATTCGTTTTTTTGTTTGAAAAGTTATTTGTTTGAATAAACATTCATGTATTTTGTTGAAATGTTGCCTTTTTTTGGTTAAAGATTCATAATTTTAGTTAAAAATCGACTTCTTAGGTTAAAAAATTAACAATTTTGTTAAAAATTCTTTTCCTTTTTTGTTCTAGAATTAATTTTTACATATAATATTTATAGTTTTTAAATGAAACTTTATGTATTTTGTAAAAAATGTGTCTTTCTTGGTAGAAAATTAATCTTCTTGGTTGAAAATTCATATTTTTGGTTGAAAAATCAACTAGTTGATTAAAAATTGATCTACTTTGTTATAATGTATGTAATAAAAAACAATATAATTTTACCAACCCTCTGCCCCCTCCCCTCAAATCATCTAATGTCATTTATGGATGACCCCTTATAAAATTCTGGCAGTAAATTTATCTTTCTGGTTGCAAATGAAATTATTTGCTTAAAAATTTCTTTTTTTCTGAAAGATTCATAATTTTAGTTGAAAATCTATAACTTTGGTTGAAAATTTAACTGTTTATTTGATAATTCATTTTTATAGTTGAAAATTAATTGATATATCTAATAAGAAACAGTAAGATTTTACCAAATAATACCCCTTCCCCCCAAATCGTCTTACGTAATTTTTCTGGATGATCCATTTCAAAATTCTGTATTACTGTTGTCACTAAAAGTCTTTAAAATAAATTTAAAAACAAATATTTTTTTTGCATTAACATAATTCATCTCCTAGATGTAAGGTTGTTTTTACAGCTGGAAGAAAAATGTATACCGGTCAGGGAAAATTAAAAACTGATCAGGGTAAAGTCAGGGAAAGTCAGGGAATTTTGAAATCAAGATTTTGTAGCAACCCTGGATACAAATAAAAATGATTCAATTGATACATACTGTTCTGGTGCATCATCAGTAGTGCTATCATCCTTCTTCTGTCCTTGCAAGTTCACCGTAATGTGCTTATAAGCATTGTGTGTCTCCTTCTTGAACAGGTCTTCCGTCAATTTCTGGATATCATCATTAGATATGATGAACCCCAGCGGACTAGGATTATTCTGTCCAGGGTCTTGGGGCTTCGAATTTTGCGTTGAAGATCCTGAAGCATCAGCAGGAGCTGGACTTGGATTACTGTTTGCAACTGGTGTACTTGCACTAGCTGCTGGAGTCTGAGCTCCTGGTGCAGTTGCAAGAGGTGTAACAGGTTGAGGAGCTTCCTGAGCTGGAGCTGCAGCTGCAGCAGGTGCAGCACCATCAGGTGCAGCTACTGGTGCTGTTCCGTTGTAATAATTGTTGTAGGTGATCTGGGTGTTTGAAGTGGGAACAACTCCACTTGGGCTGACATTACCACCACCACCACCACCACTGCTTCCATGAGAGTTACCATAAATTCCACCTGGAATAATCCTGTTCACAGCAGCATTAACTCCAGCACTTACACCAGCGAAAACGAAAGCTTCCTTGGCAATTTGTCCAATGCCTGGCTTGTAGGGCTGGCCTGCAGCTTGAATTATAACAGGTTGTCCAACTGATGGATTATATCCCCCTGATGGATTATTGTATCCTCCATGGGGTGGCTGATAAGGCTGATAAGGTTGTTGGTGTGGTTGATTGTAGGGACTTCCATGAGTTTGAGGATAGTGAGCTGCAGATTGGCCGTATCCTCCTGATGATGGTGGATGGTACACACCCGATGGGTTATATCCTCCCGAATTTGGTGGGTGGTACCCACCCGATGGGTTATATCCTCCCGAATTTGGTGCATGGTATCCACCGGATGGGTTGTATCCTCCTGATGGGTTGTATCCACCAGATGGATTATAGGGATTAGAACTGGGTTGCTGACTATAGGGATTTCCTAAAGAAGATCATAATACGGGGTTGATAAAGACGTTTTTAAAGACAATGCAAAATTTCAGAATGCAAAGAGGGTTTAGTACCTGACTGTGTATGAGTTGCAGATGTCTTCGAAGCAGTATGATCTACTGGAGCTGAAGGTTTATTATTGCTCGGAACGTTCCATCCTACCGCTCCTGGCTGTGATCCTATTTGCAGAAAGATTTTCTTAAATAAGATTTCGAAATGCTCAAAATTATAGTAGCGATTCAATTGTTTTTGAATTTGATGACAACTTAAATGGATATGAGAAAGATTGAAGCAGAGGAAAGTTTGGAGAAAGAATTTTAGTTTGGGCTTTTCCTCACCTTGATGCTTTTGGTTCTGAACAGAACTTCCTCCTAATTTTGGAGGTTGATCACTACCGGCTCCGGTTAATTTTCCTGCCCAGTCTCTGTAATCCTTTCCTTTTTGAGCTTCACTCGCTTTAAAATAATAGGAGCTCTAGTAATTGTTCTAAAATAATTCTACATCAACTCCACATTCTCAAGAGTTTCAGTATTATTCTAAAGTAATTTAGAACAAGACTAGAGTCTCAGAACAAAAGTCGACTTTCAAGAATTTAATCTAGGATTGGAATAATAATTTTCTAGTTCTTGAATATCAGTTTAGGGATTGAGAATTGAATCGAGTCAGGTTATTTTATTTATTAATCTGATAGTAATGGAAGTTTGAACAAAATTTCTAAAAAATGATCCAAGTATAAACCTCGCACTCACGAAACTATTGCCAATTTTTGGCACCTTTTTTTAATTTCCAAAGTGCTTCGCTGATTGACTAAAAAGCATAGGTATACGCCATCTCAAAAATCGATATTTCTAAAGATTTCATTATTGGACTTGTAGGATCTCTCTATGGATTTAGAGATTTTAAAGATATTAGGATGTTTTACAAGATTCCAAGAAATTTCAAGATTTCCAAAATTTTAAGGGATTTTACATAAAATGGTATCAAATATATCAAAAGATTTCGAAGATTTCAAGGGATTTAATGGAATTTGGAAGAATTTCTAGAGAACTTCGGAGAATAAATTAAACGGAATGAACTTTTAACTAACTTTTAGATATTTCATGTGATTCTGTAAAGTTTCAGACGATTTCAAAGATTTAAATAATTTCAAAGGAATTTGATAAGATATTAAAAATTTCAAGATGTTATACTGGATTTCAAAATATTTCTAGGGTTTTTGACAATGTGAAAGGAGTTTAAGGAATATAGTGAAAGATTTCGAGGAATTTAATGAGATTTCAAAAAATTTTGTAGGATTATAGAAAATTTTAAGTGATTTATAAGGAATTTTACAACATTTTGACGATTTAAAAAATTGAAAAATTAACATTTTTAAAGGAATTTTGAAAAATATGAAATATTTCAAGGTGTTATAAAGGATTTCACAAGATATAAGGGATTTTGACCATTTCTAAGGATTTTAAAGTCGATATATTTTAAATATTTACATATTTTAAAGATTACGAGAAATTTAATGAAATTTCAAAGATTTTTGAGCATTATTAAAATTTGAAGGAATTTCAAGGATTCAAAATTTTTTTTGACGATTTCAATGAATTAAAAAAATTGTTTAAACATTTTTAAATGAGTTTTAAATGATATGTACGATTTCAAGATGTTATACGGGATTTAACAAGATTTCTAGGAATTTTACAAGATTTAAGGGATTCTAAACATTTCAAAGGATTTTAAAGAATATAGTGTATTTTAAAAGATTCCGAGGAATTTAATGAGATTTGAAAGAATTTTGTAGGATTATAGACATTTTTATGGGATTTTTAAAGAACTTTAAAAAGATTTTAACGATTTCAATGAGTTGAAAAAAACATTTTTTAAGGAATTTTAGAAGATTGTTACGATTTCGAAGAATTAAAAAAAATTAAAATCTTTAACGGAATATTAGAAGATATTAGAGATTTCAAAATGTTAGACGGGATTTCACGAGATTTAAGAGATATTGATAATTTCTAAAGATTATCAAGAATATTTTAATAATTTAAATATTTAAAAAAATTCCGAGGAATTGAATTAGATTTGAAAGAATTTTGTAGGATTATAGAAATCTTTATGGGATTTTCAAAAAAATTTTAAAAAGATTTTGATGATTTGAAAGAATTAAAAAAAAAAGAAAACGCAAGATTGAAGAGATGCTGATAATTTCTAAAGATTATCAAGAATATTTAAAAAATGTAAATATTAAAAAAAAATTCCGAGGAATTTAATGAGATTTGAAAGAGTTTTATAGGATTATAGAAAATTTTATGGGATTTTTGGAGAACTTTAAAAAGATTTTGACGATTTCAATGAATTTAAAAAAAAACAAAACATTTTTTGAGGAATTTTAGAAGACTTTTACGATTTCAAAGAATAAAAAAAATTACCATTTTTAACTGAATTTTAGAAGTTATTAGAGATTTCAAAATGTTAGACGGGATTTCGCAAAATTTAAGAGATATTGATAATTTCTGAAGATTATCAAGAATATTTTAATAATTTAAATATTTAAAAAAATTTCGGAGATTGAATTAGATTTGAAAGAATTTTGTAGGATTATAGAAATTTGTATGGGATTTCAAAACAATGCTTAAAAGATTTTCATGATTTGAATGAATTAAAAAAAAAAGTTAAACCTTTTTTGAGGAATTTTAGAAGATTTTTACGATTACAAAGAATTAAAAAAAATTGACATTTTTAACGGAATTTTAAAAGTTATTAGAGATTTCAAAATGTTAGACGGGATTTAGCGAGATTTAAGAAACATTGATAATTTCTAAAGATTATCAAGAATATTTTAATAATTTAAATATTTAAAAAAATTCGGAGGAATTTAATGAAATTTGAAAGAATTGTATAGGATTATAGAAAATTTTATGGGATTTTTGAAGAACTTTAAAAAGATTTTGACGATTTCAATGAATTAAAAAAAACAACATTTTTTAAGGAATTTTAGAAGATTTTTACGATTTCAAAGAATTAAAAAAATTAACATTTTATGGGATTTTTAAAGAATTTTAAAAAGATTTTGACGATTTCAATGAATTAAAAAAAAACGTTTTTCAAGGAATTTTAGAAGATTTTTGCGATTTCAAAGAATTAAAAAAAATTAACATTTTTTACGGAATTTTAGACGATATTAGAGATTTTAAAAAATTATACGGGATTTCGCAAGATTTAAGAGATATAGATAATTTCTAAAGATTATCAAGAATATTTTAAGAATTTAAATAGTTGAAAAAATTCCGAGGAATTTAATGAGATTTTAAAGAATTTTGTAGAATTATAGAAAATTTGAAGGGGTTTGTAAGGAATTTTAAAAGATTTTGACGATTTCAAAGAATTAAAAAAAAATTGTAATACATTTTAGAAGGAATTTAGAAGATATGAAAGATTTCAAGATGTTATGCAAGATTTCACAATATTTAACGGATTTGGACCTTTTCTAAGGATTTTGAAGTATACTTTAAATATTCGCATATTTTAAAAGATTCGGAGAAATTCAATAAATTTTAATGATTTTTATAGGATTAATAAAAATTTAAAGGGATTTTTAATGATCAAAATTTTTTTGACGATTTCGCTGAATTAAAAAAATTTGTTAAACAGTTTTGAAGGAATTTCAAAAGATATGAAAGATTTCAAGGTTTTGCACGGGATTTAACAAGATTTCTACGAATTTTACAAGATTTAAGGGATTTTTAACATTTTATTGGATTGTAAATAATATATTGTATTTTAAAAGATTCCGAGGAATTTCATTAGATTTGAAAGAATTTTGTAGAATTATAGAAATTTGTATGGGATTTTTAAAAAACTTTAAAAAGATTTTTACGATTTCAAAGAATTAAAAAAAATTAACATTTTTTAACAGAATTTTAGAACATATTAGAGATTTTAAAATGTTATAGGGGATTTCGCAAGATTCAAGAGATTTTGATAATTTTTGAAGATTATGAAGAACACTTTAAGAATTTAAATACTTACAAAAATTCCGAGGAATTTAATGAGATTTTAAAGAATTTTGTAGAAATATAGAAAAATTGAAGGGGTTTGTAAGGAATTTAAAAAGATTTGGAGGATTTCAAAGAATTTAAACAAAAATTTGAATACTTACATACAAATATTTATAACTTTCATAAAGTTTTAAAACATTTTCAAAGGAATTTTGGAAGACATTATATATTTCAAGATATTATACGGAATTTCGCATGACTTTAGGAATTTTGAAATTTTCTCAAAATTTTAAAGAATATAGTGTATTTTAAAAAATTCCCAGGAATTTAATGAGATTTCAAAGAATTTTTCAGGATTATAGAAAATTTGAAGGGATTTTTAAGGAATTTTAACAGATTTGGACGATTTCAATAAATTAGAAACAAAATTTAATTAAAATTTTTTTTAAACATTTGTAAAGGAATTTTAGAAGCTATTGAAGATTTCATGATGTGATACAGAATATCAAAAGATCTCTAGGGATTCTAGGACCCCTCAATGTAATTTTTAAAAAATTGCATGACACTATTTTCCTACTATTTTCCAAAATGTATGCTACTATTGACACTTTTTTGAATTTATCAAATGACTCCGAGGCCTGCAAGTACTGAATTATTCAATTGATTCTCACTTGCACCTGGTTGAAAAGCAATTTTCAATATAATTGATCGATTACTGTTGAGAAACAGGATCATACACAAGGATCAGGTTCTAGATTGAAAGATCACTCCCTATTAGTTTGTTACGTAATGAAACAAACGATATGTAGCACTACGTAATTGCGAAAGGAATGCTGATCCATATCGATTACTTCTCTAGAAAATATGGGAATAAATTCTTTAAAAAAATTAATTTTTATACAATATTGAATTCAATATAAAACGTTTACAAAAATATTTTCTAACAAAAAACAAAAATTTACAACCCAAAAAAGAAAATTTTCCACAACAAAAAAATTAAATTTTAACCAAACAGTTGCATTAATAACCAAAAAGTTGAATTTTTAATCAAAAGATAGGAATTATTAACAAAATAGTTCAGCTTTTGAACAAACAATTACATTTTTAAGTAAAAATACGAATTATCTACAAAACAGTTGAATTTTCCACAAAAAATTTTTTTTACAAAAAAGTTATTTTCAACCAAGAAAGATGACTTTTCTATCATAAAAGATGAATTATTAATTCAAAAGGATAAATCTTTAAAGAATAGTTGAATTTTTAACAAAATAATTAAACTTTGAAGAAAATATTTCAATTTTTAATAAAATATTTGAATTTCCAACATACAAAGATGAATTTTCAACCAAGAAGATTAATTTTTCAGCAAAAGACGAATTGTTAATTAAATACATGAATTTTCAAGAATGAAAATTAATTTTCTACACAAAAAGACGAATTTTCAATAAAAGAATTTTTTTTAAATTAATTAACAGTTGACTTTTAAACCGGCAATGATGAATCTTCAACAAAAAAGTTAAATTGCAATCAAGAAAGATGAATTTTTATCCAAATAGTTGCATTTTTAACTAAAAAAGATAAATTTTCAGCCAAATATGGAATAGTTAAATTTCCAGATAAAATGTTAACTTTAAACAAGACAGAAACTAATTTTAAACAAAGTAGTTTAATTTTCAACCAAAGAGGTGAATCTTAAAAAAAATTTTTTTTTACAAAACTGTTGAATTTTGATGCCAAAAAAGCGAATTATCTACAAAACCATTGAATTTTCAACACCCAAATATAGTTTTTTCAACAAAAAAGGTAATTTTCTACTAAAAAGTTATATTTTCAAATAATTAGTTTAATTATTAACCAAACAGTTGAATTTTATATGAAAATAGTTGAATTTACAACGAAAGTAGTTGAATTTTCAATCAAAAATGTGAACTTTTAAACCAGTAGTTTTTAATTTCCAACAAAAATGAAACATTTTCAAGCCAAATAGTTAAATTTTTTAACTAAGAGGGATAAACTTTAGACCAGAAATGTGTTAAATTTTCAGTTACAATAATTAATTTTCAACCGAGAAGAATTTTCAATAAATTTCAATAAAACAGTTAAATTGAAAATGATAAATTCTCAACGAAAAGTGTAATAGTTGATATTCCTAACAACAAAAAATTACTTTTCATTTAAAAATAGTGGAATTAAACAAAAAAAGAAGAATTTTGAACGAAACAGTTGATTTTTCAACCAAGAAATATGAATTGAATTAACTCAAAAATACTTGAAGAAAAAATGAAATCGTTACATTTTCAGTTAGAATAATTCTCAACCAAAAAAAAAACGAATTTTCAACAACATAGTTAAATTTTCAACCAAATAGATGAATTTTTGACTAAAATAATAAATCTTAAATAAAAAAATGAATTATCAACCAAGGAGTTCAACTTTCCAGCAAGTAATTGAATTTTCAATGAAAAAGATTAATTTCCAACCAAGAAGATTAATTTTTCACAAAAAAAACGAATTTTTCAACAAAATACGTTAATTTTCAACCAAATAGTTGAATTTTTAACTAAAATAGTAAAATTTTCGTTGGAATAATTAATATTCCACAAAAATGTAACAAATTTTCAACAAAATAGTTGAATCCTCAACAAAACAGATTAATTTTCAACCATGAAGAATAATATTCAATAAAACAGTTAAATTTAAAATAAGAAAATAATAAATTCTCAACGAAAAGTGTAACCAGAAATGTAATACTTAAATTTTTAGTTATAATAATAAATATTCCACTTAAAATGAAACGAATTTTCAACAAAATAGTTAAATTTTCAACGAAAGAGTTCAACTTTTCACCAAATTTTGGAATTTGTAATTTGTAACAGAAAAAAAAAATGAATTTTCAACAAAATACGCGAATTTTTTCCCAAATAGTTGAACGTTCGACTGCAAGAGATAAACATTTAACCAGAAATGTAATACTTAAATTTTTAGTTATAATAATCAATTTTCCACTAAAAATGAAACGAATTTTCAACAAAATAGTTAAAATTTCAATCAAAGAGATGAAGCCTTAACTAAAAAAATGAGTTTTTAACAATTTAGTTTGACTTTCAATCAAGCAGTTAAATTTTTGACCAAAAAGATGACTTTTTAACAAAATAGTTGCATTTTCACCACAATAATTAGATTCTCAAGTTATTTGCAAAAAGCCCGCAGTGGGCTATTTTTCAAAATTTAATTTCAAAACCTAATATGTCTTTAAAGAATTGACAAAAATGGATTTTCCTTGAAAGAATTTGGACAACTGTACAAAATTAGTTATATTTACGTTTTGAAGGTCGCAATTTTTTATTGCAAAATGGAAAATGTTTTCAATTATCTTAATTATAATATTTTATAGAAATTTTTTTAAAAATATAAAAGTAAATAGAAAAAATTTAGAAAAAATGTAGAAAAAAAAAGTTGAATTTTCATCCAAAGGGATTTCAATAGACTTTTCTACAGAAAAATACAAATTTTAAACAAAAAGTAAACTTCCTAGGAAATAGATGAATTTTCAACAAAACAGTTGCATTTTTGTCCCAGAAAGATGCAATATTTCCACTAAAAAAATATGAATTATTAAACTAAAAAGACAAATTTTCAGAAAAAAATATTTTTCATTCAAAAAGTTTTCAGTTGACTTATCAGCAACAAAATATGAATTTTAAACAAAAGTTCAATATTATACGAAAAGAGTTGACTCTTAACTCTAACTCTTAACTCTAACTGATTTAAAAATTCACCTGTTTTAGTATAATTTTCATTTTTCTTGGACAATGCAACGATTTGGTTAAAAATTTAACAATCATGTTAAAAAGTCATACTTTTTTAGTTAAAAATTTGACTATTTAGCAGAAAATTAACTTATAGTTTAGAATTCTTATTAAGGTATTGGGAAGTGAAGTGGAATCTTCTTTTAGTGAAAATTTAACTATTTTTTAAAAAAGTTTTTTGTTTAATTCATGTGTTTTAAAAGAAAAATTTCATCTTTCTTGAATAAAAATGCAACTGTTCGGTTTAAAATTCAACAATTTTGTTGAAAAGTCATCCCTTTTGCTCGAAAATTGTGCTGTTTTGCTGACAATTAAACTATTTTGTAGAAAATTTACTTTTTGCTAAAATTTAATATTTTGGTGTTGAAAAGAGAACTGAAATCTCTTCTGGATGAAGATTCAACTTTTTTTTTAAATCTTTTTTTTTTTTAATAGAAAATTCATCTGTTTTAAGAGAAATTTCATCTTTTTGGATAAAAATGCAACTGTTTGGTTGACAATAAAACTATTTTGTTAACAATTCAAACTTTTAGTTGGAAATTCTACTGTTTTGTTGAAAATTTAACTATTTGGTAGAAAATTTATGTTTTGTTTAAAATGCATATTTTGGTGTTAAAAAATTAACTGAAAGCTTTTTTGGATGAAAATTCAATTACTTGGTAGAGAATTGAACTATTTCTTTAAAATTTCATCCCTTTTGGTAGAAAAAATTCATCTTTTTGGATGAAAAATTCAATTTTGTTCGTAGAAACTTATTTTTTGTTAAGAAATTCATATTTTGATCTTGAAAAGTCAACTGGAATCTTTTCTGAGTGAAAATTCAACTATTTTTTCAGGATTTAATTTTTTTGTATAAAAATGCAACTTTTGGGTAAAGAATTAAGGAATGTTGTTAAAAAGTCATGCTTTTTGGGCAAAAATTCGCCTTTCAGATCGTGAAAAGTCAACAAAAATCTTTTTCAACATAAAATTAAACTTTTTTTGAATTTATCTTTTCGATTTATAAATTCATCCGCTTCGATAGAAATTTCTCCTTTTTTAATGAAAATGCAACTTTTTGGTTAAAAAATATTCTTCTTTGCTTAAGTATTCAACTATTTTATTTGAAAGATTTGGTCAAATCACTTTGTTAAGAAATCATTTTTTTTTAAGTTATATTTTTGGTTGAAAATTCATCTCTTTGGTGAAAAGTTGAACTATTTTGTGGAAAATTAATCTTTTTAAATTGAAAATTCAACTATTTGGGTAAAAGTTAAACTACATTGTTAAAAATTTTTTTTTTTTTGATTGAAGGCTTATTTTCCTTGTTATAATTTCATTTCGGTTGGTTAAAAATGCATCAGTTTCGTGGAAAAATAATTTTTTGCTGAAATCATATTTTTTGTTTGTAAATTCAATTTTTGTAGAGAATATTCGTCTTTTGGCTCATAGGTTCAACAATTTAAGTCAAAGTTTCTTTCTTTAGTGAAAAATCTTTATTTGTTGAAAATTCGTCTTTTTGGTTTTAAAACACTTTTTTTTTGTATAAATTTCATGTTTTTTGATTGAAATGTAAACTATGACACTTTTTGTTGGGAACATATATTTCTAAGTTGAAAATTCAACTGCTATGTTAAAAATTTAATTATTTTGTTGAAAATTCAAATATTTTGTTAAAAAGCCATCTTTCATAGTAGAAAAGACATTTTTTGTTTAAAATAAATTAATAAATTGGACAATTTTAAATATGTATCTGAAATGCTAATTTATTCCGTTTATAGAAGATTCTATGTTAAAAGTATTTCAAGATTAAAATGCTGGTATTTGAATATTAATGATAAAGGAAAATGAAAAATTAGAAAAGGAAAAATCAGGGAATTTTGAAAATGAAGTTCTCGGAAACCCTGCCTAATTGAATTAGCAATAACATACAAAACATTTTTGAAAACTAAAAATTACGTAAAGAAAGAGTGGGGGGGGGGGGGGGTAGAAATATTTTGTTACCGTTTGTTACAGGAGGGGGGGGGGTCTCTGAGAGACCCCCTTTTGAAGGGAACTACAGTTTAAAGGTGGGTTCCGAACCACCAAAGCCGCCGTAGAAGTACATAGAAAAATTTCCGTTTTTATCGGCTCAGGGATCGAACCCCAGTCCTCCTGCACGGAAGCCTGATGCGCTGTCGCCTGAGCCACTGAGGCTCATTCGAGAGATTTTAGGGTTTGAAAATAAATTTTGCAAAATAGCCCATTGTGCGTCTCCTAAGAGTTGGCAAGCTTGAATTTCAGAGTTAGAAAGCTTTTTATTTTTTTTTATAGAGAAAGAACGGCAGAAAGAATAGATTTTGATCATGATTGTGATTTGCTAATTTATTATCTTCTTTAATGTTGATTATTACCTCCTTGGTTTGTCTGTGATGGTCGGCTTTGAGAAATTTGAGGCCTGGATGTTGTTCTGGATTTGAATCCCCATCCACTTCCACTTCCTCTTCGACTTCCTCCTCCGCTTTTCTTTGCTTCAATAACATCTGTTTTGGCAGAATTAAAATAATTAGGTTAATCGTAGAAATTTTTATTGAAAATCAGGGTATCTAGTGACCGAGGAAATCCGGGAATTTTTTGCACCTTGAAAAATAAGGGAAAATGACGGGAATTTGTGAGCATATCCGGGAAATCTGTGATCATAAATGTTAATGAAAAAAAAATTTCTGCGTATAATTATTATTATTGAAGATGAGAAATCTTTGAAATATACTAAACAAAAAAAAAAAGAGTGGGCCATGTGCTGTTTTTTCTGCTTTATTTCTGCTAGTTTTGTTGCTAAGTTTGTTATTTATAAAAATGGCAGTTGAGAAAATTTTATTTTTTCTAGTAAATTTCCTATCTATTATGGTCCTCAGTTTTTAATTTGAATTATTCGAACTTTAAACTTTTAATTAATTGAATTATTTTAAATTATATGCCATTAAATTACAAAATTTCAAACTTTCATAAATTGAACAGTTGAAAGATTTATTGTTAAAAAATAGAAATCCACGTTATCATTTTCAATTCACGAAATTGAAGAACGAATCATTAATTTTTTTAATGTGGAAAATTATATCATTTTAAAGCAATTTTAAGTTAGAAAAATAAAAAATTAAACGATTTTAAATTTCGATTAAAATTGAACGCCTTTTAAAACTTTGAAGTTGAATTGTTTTAGTGTTAAATCGTTTGAAATCAATAAGGTCATCAATCATTTGTTACTATAAAATACTAAAATAAAATGGGATTTATCATTAAATATTACTTTTAACATCTTTTTTGACAATATATTTATGTTATTTATACAACTAAAAAATGTAACTTACTAACATTCAATTTTAAACAAAAATGTCACCTAAAATTTTTAAAAGAGTCTGAATCTTCTTTGAAATCTATAATGACATTCGATCCCATTTATCTCCCAGGTTGTCCCAGAAATAACCCGTCTAATGATTTTTTTTATCAAAAATACCGATTTCTGACTTAATTGGTGTTTCTGATTTTGGTATATTAAAACTTTAATGTAAATTAATAATTAAAAGATTGTGAATCTTCTCTGAAATCTAATGGCATTCGATCCCATTTATCTCCCAGGTTGTCCCAGAGATAACCCAATGATTTTTGTATTAAAAATACCAATTTCGTCAGAAATTGGTATTTTAGGAATTATAAGGCAGATGAAAGTAAGTAAACAGTAAGTTAGAAATTGGGATTTCACAACTTAAAAACAGAAAAATCAATCTTTTTGAAAATATTGATATGAAATTGAACGATTTCCGTTTAAACATATTATTTTCTGATCTAAGGCGCAAGCGTAACGTAAAACTGTTGAAAATTGAAAATCTTTAAAATGTAATGAATTTTATGTAACACGAGAATTTTTTTTCGCTTTCTGGGCGTGGTCTGGAGCAGTTTGGAGCAGCAAAGTAGGTCGTTGTTGGTGGTGGGGTAGTTTACTGACCAAGGCCGATAAAGTGCACTTTATTGTCCGCGGGAAGTGCGCGCGCATGCGCGTTTGTTGCGTCGACCCACGCGCACATTTCTGCGCGGTACCTGTCCCTTCAAACTAACCTCAAACCTGAGACAAATTTCATTGGAAAACTTCCATAATCTTATTACACAAAATATCGTTTGTACTGATGCCGCGAAGTCTTTTTACGGCCGAACGTGAGTTTGCAAAAACGAGTTGCATTTGAGGCTGTGACTCGTTTTCGCAAACTCACCCTGAGCCGTAAAGACACTTTTAATTGTACGTAAATTATTGTAGAAAATTACGAATCTTTACAAGAAAATACAAGATTTCGCAAAAGTTTAAATATTGGGAAATTGTACTTAAAATGATGTTGTATATTTTTACCAAGCATTTTTACTATCATAAGGACGAGTCAATTTTTCAATTTGAAAATCTCAGTAGTTAAACAAATGTAAACGTCCGATTGAAACTTTCTAACTATTCTTAATTTAAAAATAATTCGAAAAGTTGAACTAAAAAATTAAATTTAAATCAAATATTGAAAATTAAACAATTTCAAACTGAATTATTTGAAATAGAAAGCTTTGAATTGTTAATGTTTCAGTGTGTTGAATTAAATCTTTCAACGTTATAATTTTAATTCTTCTATTTAACAAATTTTGAATATCTGAGTGAAATGATTGAATTTTTATGCATAAATAACAATTGAACAATTATCAATTTGGAAAAAATTGAGTTATTTTAAGAGATAATTACAAATTTTAAGAACATCCGAACTAAATTTAACACTGGAAAAGATTTTAACAAATAATGACATATATTTAGATTTTTAAAGATTTCGAAATAAATTTCTGAAGCTTTTTAAGTTTATTTTAAGGTTTTGTGAAAATAAAAAAAAATGTCTTAACTTTGCTGGGAAAATTTAAAATCGAGTAAATTTAAAATATATTTGAAAGTTTTGAAAAGATTCCAAAATATTTTGAGACGTGAAAAGATTTCAACACATTTAAAACACAATGTAGATTATGAAGATGTCGAACACAAAATTCATAAGCTTTTGAAGCATTTTGAAAGATTTTAAATGAATAACAAATTTGTGTCCAAATTTCTAGAAAAACTAACAATAATTTTTTATTTTTGACAAATTAATATTAAAAGAATATTTTTTAAGATTTCCAAAATTTTCAAAATGAATCTGGATGATTTTAAGGTAATTTTTTTACTTTTGCAAGATTTTCCAAGATTTGTTTGGAAAGTTCGAGTTCCAAGATAATAAAATTATTATTAGATTCCTGGACATTTTTTAAATTATTTCTTTTAAACAAATTTTTAAGCTTACATTCAAAAAAATTTCGTTTGATTCAACATTTTTTCAGCTTTAATTTGAAAAGTTAAAAATTCAAAAGTATTCCACTTTGAGTGTTTTAATTTGCGGTTCTTTTTTTATAACTTCAAATAATAAAAAATTCAAGAGTTCGAATATTTAAATTTCAATGACTGTGATCAATTCTTTCTTAATTGTTCAATTTTTATTTGCAGTCGAAAAGTGGTTCTTTTTCGACCTAGGATAATAGATATTAAAAATATTGCAATTACATAATTTCACGTGGCATACATCCAATCGTTTGCTATATATTTGAAGAAAAAAACTTCAAACGGAAGGTTTTTTTTTAATAACGATTATTTATTCTTTTCTTTTAATATTCTACCAATCCTTTAAAATTTAAACACATAAGCTTTTTTGTAATAGCGATAATGTATACATCTTAATTGAAAATTATCTCATTGCAATATTCAAAATATTTGTCATCCTAGGTCGAAAAAGAACAACTTTTTGGCTGCAAATGCTGTAGATTCATGTAGATTCTTGTAGAAAAATAAAACTACAATAAAATACAACAATGTTTAATTTTCTGTACTTTTTGGTCAAAATTTTTCCACCAGGGATCATTTCATATTTGGAAATTTGTTTAGTGTTTTGCGTGGAGGTACTCGGAATTTTTTCAGGTAAGTGTTAGTGGTGCTTTTCGGGTGTTGTTGAATATTATTATAGAGTCGAGAATATAACTCGTGGTTTTCGGAAGGCGACTTGTGTGATTATTTCAAATTTCTAAAATTGTTTAGGGTTTTACTTGAAGACACTTGGTATTTATTCAGATAAACGTGGTAGGGGGTAGTCTTACGGGGTTGTTGAAATCTATTATGGGACCAGAAATATAACTTGGGATCTATTCAGGTTAGTGTTAGGGGTAGCTTTCGGGGGTTGTTGAATATTATTATAGGTTTGGGAATATAACTTGTGGTTTTATGAAGGTGGAGGCACTTGGGATTTGTTCAGGTAAACGTGGTAGGGGTGGTATTAGAGGGTTGTTGAAATTTACTATGGGGCTCAAAATATAACTTGGAGTGTTTTGAAAGTGACTTGTGTGATTATTTCAAATTGTTTTAACGTTTTGCGCGAAGGCTACAAGGTTACAACGGAAAACAGTGGGGCGGGCACCCGGGTACCCCGTTATGGGTAATTGTCAAATTGAAGGCAAACTTGAAGTCCCAGTAATATAACATTAAATTAGAAACTCGTGCTGATTTAAAAAAAATTTAATAAAAAACTTATTATCATCCTCTACAAAATGGTCAGTTCTTTTTTTCATTTCTATTCCTATTTAATTTAATTTAATATAAGAACACCCGAAACGTCATTACCGTACGGCGTCCCAACCTCACTTTGCACAAAGATAAACTGATTTTCTCCTTTTTTCTTAGATAGTAACTTGAAAAACGCTTAGCGTATGAAGTTTGTAAACTTCACATGAGCATAAATTTATTTAATGTATGCACATTTTTTAAGTCAAATAACTAATATTGTAAAAGCCTTGAAGTCTGTCCCTCAATTTTTTCCATTTCAGACGTCATTACCGTACGTCTTTTTTTCTAGTAAAATATTGTAATTACAGTTGAGTAATAAATACAGAAATAGTAGGCGTATCGTTTAATACAAGATTTAACAAGTTGAGCTTAAAATATTTACTCTCTTTTTTGTGAATCCGAGGATAAAACTGAGAAGTGCATCTTGACAACAAAAACGTCATTTCCGTACGTGCGTTAAAAACCATTTTCGGGGTGAAAAAAATTTATAAAAACCATTCTGTTACTTGCTTGGCGGTGTTTTCTTTCATAAGTGGGTGACTTTTTATAATTAACATCTGTTATTGTTTTATAAACATTAAAAAGGGTTAAACTTTAACATTTTTATCGCGTCATTACCGTACGGTACAATAGAACAGCGTACGACTGATCATATGCGCGTGCCCATGGATTCATTATTTTTTCTTATTTTTATAACTGCCCCTTTTGGATAAAAATTTTTAAAATGTGATAAGATCAATTTCGTTATGCAATATTCAATTCCTAATATTAATATGATTGCCACTGTAGAGGTGCTAAAACTTGCCTACAATTTGACAATTACCCTTATATCGAGAAAGGTGTTTTTTGTCACACACATAAGAGTTAAAATAACTGATATCGTGTAAAAGACGTCAGTGTAACCTGATTTTTGTTTACAAATGCCAATTTTTGAAAAAAAAGTTTAAAAAACTGAAAAACGAATATTGATAAAAAATGTATCTTTGAAATTTAATAATTTTGTATTGAAAATATTCATTTTCATAATCCAAAAATGGAACATCTTGTTCAAAAAAGGTCAATTTTGTTCCAACTATAATGATTTTTCACCAAGAATACCCATTTCTCGTGTGAAACGTTAACGCAACCAAAAATTGTTAAAAAATTGTAAATTTTATATGGAATCTAATGATTTGTATTTAAAAGAACCAAATTCTACGGTAAAATTCGGAATAACATATTCTAAAATTATTGAAATAGCGGATCTTGTTGATGATTTTTGTTTCAAAAT
Source organism: Andricus quercusramuli (assembly GCA_932178445.1). Taxonomy (NCBI): domain Eukaryota; kingdom Metazoa; phylum Arthropoda; class Insecta; order Hymenoptera; family Cynipidae; genus Andricus; species Andricus quercusramuli. The sequence continues at coordinate 91,317 of CAKNXH010001127.1, read as the reverse complement.
ACTAATTTTCGTCGAAAACCTCAAATACCCCAGCTGAAAATACCTGTACAGGAACCTCGGAGGATCCTGGATATGTTACTGGATGCGAATCTGCATAGGAATATATATTTTTTTGCATTCTGTTTTGAATGGAACAAATTATTTTTTCAGAAAAAAAATGTAAATCCCCCCAAAAAATTCTGCATAATATAATTTATTACTAAGTACAGTTTCCTTCGCCAAATTCCTACACATGAACCGTCAAGATTACCTATGCAGGTTCGTGTGCAGGATCATATCCAGGAACAAGTCCAGGATCCTCCGAGGTTCCAGTACAGGAATTTTCAGCTGGGACAAGTTGCAAACTAACATATTTAGAAATTGTTAGTCTTCTTCGAGATTTTATGATTTTACATTAAAATGTTATTTTTTAAAATACTAATTTCCAGCGAAAAGCACTGATATAACACATATATAATGTCTTCAAATCATTTATTAAATAACTTAAAAGTTTCTATTTAACCGTGCAATGCTATTAAAAAGCACAAATGTTTCTCAATTCGCATAGGGTTTCGTAAGATTTTTCTTCATAAAAGGGATTATTTGTAGATTAAAGTTTGAAAATTTCAATTTTATGGTATAAAACAGCTTCAATTAATGAAAAGGCAATCAGGTTTTCAACAACAATGATTGCGAGATTGTCGAGATATATCGTTACACCATTTTTTAGATAGGATAATGAGGCGGGAAATTGAGACACGCATATATCACAAGAGAAAACTGGGAATACGTTAATTTTTATCCGGGAAATCTTGACGATTAAAAATTAAGAATTAAGATTAGAATAACGTACAAGACTTGTTTTTTTGACCTCTATTTTATATAGACTAACACACGGACTTTAAATTTAGATTGTACTAGTTGTGAACAAGTGAATAATACGAGTTATTGTGTTCCCGTTGGCACGGAAGTACGATATGGAACAGTAATTTCAATTTGTCGAACGATCGTGTCAGTCATAGCACCTATTACGAATATTACGATACACGTAAGTTGCATCGCATTGCACTCTCAACACCCAAGATTATGCACTTACAATTTTATTTTATTCAAAGGTCATGATCCTCGTCTCCAGATTAAGTAATCAGCTAGTTTTAATCCTGAGGTCATGAAAGTCAATCTCTATTTATTTTCGAACTGATTTAATCTCTATTACAAAAATCATACTTTTTTAAATATATTATTTATAAAAATGATCAAAAAATTATAAAACCTATCATTCTCATAAAAGATTTTTCGAAAAAAGGCTCTCGTCATGCACATGTATATAAAGCCTTCGCACTATGTGGTCAAAATATTACATCAAACAATTCATCCTTGTAGCTGTATTTTGTATTATTCTAAAAACCGGCTCGTTTGAAACACCTTAAAGTTACACTTACCTCAAATTGGAACAGACTCGGCTGCGGATTGCAATAAAAAATGTAAAATCGTCAGTTTCAATATAAATTAAAACTTAATCCCAAAATATTGAGTTTCTGAACGCGGGTGAAGAATATTTGATTTTAGCCAATTCAGAGTAAATTATTCTAAGATGAAATATGGACCAAAATTTAAAGTAGACAATTTTTCTCACTATACGTAAAAAATGAGAATTTGAACAAATCCTTTTAACACAACCTGTATTTGTTTTTTTAAGAATTGTCAATGCAATAAACACCTTTTCGGAAAAATATTGGTAATCTAGTACTGTACTACTGTCCTTTAAATATAACATCTGATAAAATTCTATCTAAAAAAATTGTTGGAACGAAATTCTCGAAAATCTGGCATACATATTTACATAATTCTTGAAAAAGAAAATTTCAATTGCAAATGATTCTTCAATAATAACGACATCAGGCCTGTTCTTAAAATTTGACCACATGTTTCTTATTAACTGAAGTTATATATATATATTATTTATTAATAAACATTACGAATTGTCTGAACCATCAATGTAGTAAATCAACATTTCCGAATAATTAATTTCAATTGTAAATGTTTTTTAATATTGGAAAATAATTATGTTCTTAACATTTTGCTACCACATTATAATTTGTAAAAAAAAATACCGCTACCGACAACAATATTTCTGGGAAAATTTTAAATAAAAAAGAACCTGCAAGATTTTAAGACAATTTTTTCTTTTTTGTAGGATTTACAAAAATTGTCAGAAAACTTGAAATGATTTCAAAAGTTTTTAGAGAATATTTTTATTAAGATTCCAACAAATTTTTTGTTAATTTTTTATTTTGATAAATCAATGTTAAGAAGATATTTAAAAAAATATTAGCACATTTCAAATGATTTCCTTAAATTTTGGCAAAGAATGTAGAAGATTTTTAAATATTTTTAACAAAAAATTTAAAACCTTTTAAGAATTTTGAAAGGCTTCAAGAGAATAAAATATTTTTCTTAAGATTTCTAGGAAAATTTAAAATAATTTTTTTATTTACCAAAATTCATTTGAAGAAAATATTTTTAAACATTTCAAATTATCCCAAAATATTTCGAAAATTGTCAAAAAACAATCTGGAAGATTTTAAAGCATTCCTTAGGAAAAATTTGAACAATTTTAAAAGATGTTCAGAAGTTTAAGAAAAAATATAAAATAATTTTAAATTGGAAGATATACCACAGTTTTATTAAGATTCCTGGGAATATTTAAAGTGATTATTTATTTTGAAAAATTAATTTGAAGGGAATATTTAAAAATATTTTCAAACATTATAAAATATTTCTGAAAATTTTACAAACCAGTTCGGAAAATTCTTACAATATTTTTAAAATGTTTCCAAGCATCAGGATGTTTTAAATATTTTTTAAACTAACTCTAATTTTTCCTAAAATTTTATAAAATCCTGTGGGGTGAAAAAAATTCTGAGAGATTTTCGAGATGATTTTTCGATATATCTGAAAGCTTCAAAAATCTTTTTGAATTTTCTTGCAAAACCTAAGGAAATTATTTTTATATAACCTTAAAGCAAATAAACACAGAAACTTGAAAAATAAATTTTTTATTCTGTATTAAAAATTATTTTTTCCTTCAAACTATAATTTGCCTAACACTTTTTTTCTTAACTGAAAAATCTTATTGTTTGAAAATTCAACAATTTTCTTGGAAATTCATCTTTTTGGTTTGAAAATTCATCTTTTTCTATTAAAATTGCAACTGATTGGAAAGAATGAATATCTTTTTTGTGGTTGCGGATTCAACTATATCGTTGAAGATTTATTCTTTTTATGAATTCAACTGTTTTCGATTTAAAATTAAGATCTTCTTAGATTAAAGTACAAATTATTACATTTTACGTCGAAAACTCATAATTTTAGTTGAAAATTCGTCGTTTTTTTGTAGAAAATTAATCTTCATGTATTTGGTTGGAAATTCAAGTATTTGGTTGAAAGTGGACTTTTTTGATAAAAATTAATATTTTCTTGTTAAAAAATTAAACTATTTGATAGAAAATTCGTCTTTTCCAAATATTGAATCTTTCTTGGTTAAAAACACAACTGGTCGAGAATTAATCTTTTTTTTGCGGTTTCAACTATTTTGTAAAAATTGGTATTTTTTGGATTTGGATTATTTGGTTAAAAATTAACTTTTTTGTTGAAATTTTGTTTTGACACATCTGAAATGTTTAAAAATCGTTTTTGAATTTTCTTAAGAATCTTAGGCAAATTATATTTATTTAAACTAAAAAAAACCCTAACAAATATTATTAATACATTATTGCGCGATTGATATACTGCTAATTATTTATAAAATAGTACACCTTTTATTCTTAAAAAATAAAAAAAAATAAACAAGGGTGGCAGTACAGAACTAGATCACCAACAAAATCAGAATTTTTTAGGAGGATGAAAAAACATTCTGTAAAATGAAAATCACAACTACAAGATAAGACAAAAATCTACTTTCGAGATGATTCAAGGCCAACAAAATATGATTGATCTCCAAGTGACACTGACCATAAATTCGAGCAGGCTCAGCTGCGGATTGTGTTACAAAATGTAAAATCGTCAATTTCAATAAAAATTAAAACTTAGTCTCGAAATATTGAGTTTCTGAATGCGGATGACAAAGATTCGCCTGAAAAACTTAGCCAATTTGAGAGTCAATTGTTCAATATTTTGAGGTTACGATTTCACAGGTTTTCAAAATCGGCCTTCGATAAAAATTACAAATTAATTTTCAATTTTTGACAAGAGTGGAAACTTGTTTGAGATCAAATCTTTCTCATCCACATTCAGAAGCTCAATATTTTGGGAATAAGTTTTAATTGCTATTGAAATTGACGATTTTACATTTTTTATCGCAATCCGCAGCTGAGATAGGTCCAATGTATGGTCAGTGTCACTTTGAGATTGTCAACTGATTTTTATCTTATCTTTAGGTGGTGATTTTAATTTCACAGAATGTTTTTTCGCTCTTCTGAAAAAGTCTGATTTTGTTAGTTATCTAGTTTTATACTACCACCCTTCAAATATAAAAACTGATAAAATTTTATGTAAAAAAGTGATGTAAAAACAATAAGTCTGAAAAATCTCACAATCATTTTTGTTGAAAATCTGATTGGCTTTGCGTTACTTGAAATTTTTGTATATCAATTTGAAATTTTAAAAAATAATTGAGAAATATTCGTGTTTTTTTTTCTAAAAAATTTAGGGTTTCATAAAAAAAAGAATCCATATTTAAAAAAATTGCAGGTTTTATTATCATTTCGTTTATTTCTTACCGGAAATTGGCATTTTTTAATAAAAATCATTACACTTTAAAGATTCACATTTTTTTAAATTGTAGGTTACATTAGCGTAATTCTTGTAGTGTTTTTCATCAGAAATATAATTTTTTATCGAAAAATTATTAAATTTCGAAGAATATTGACAATTTTTGAACAATTTTAACTTACATTGTCGTTTTACATCGAAAACTGGTATTTTTAAATGAAAAATCATTGTAATTTCAACAAGATTTGCAATTTTCTAACAATTTTGAATTTTTGGATTTTTTTATTATATAGGATTTTACAAAATATTAGGAAAAATTTGAGTCTTTCTAAAAGATATTTAGGACTGGTCCTAAACAAATATAGAAATATTTGATAAATTTCCGGAAATGTTTCAAAGTTTTCAAATTTTCTAATCTATTTAAATCGTCTTGAAATGCAAAAAGTATTTTTAACTGACATGAATTTTTCTTAAAATTTTGAAAAATCATTCAAAGTGAAAAATTTGCTTTATAATCTTTTTCTCTTAAAACCTTTCGAAATTCTTTTAAAGTTACTAAAGTTTATTTTTGAAATCTTTACAAATCTATATTTCTAAAAATTTGTTGGAGTTTGTAATTCTTTTTGAATTTCTCCAATTCTACTAGATATTTCTTGAATTTACTCAATTCTTTTAATCTTGCAAAATTCAAACATTTTGCTTTAGAGTCTTCTACACTCTATTTCGAAATTTTAGGAAAACGTTTGATATGTTTGAAAACCTTTTTTAATTTTCTCTTAAAGTTCATTTTTCAAAATAAAAAATCATTTAAAATTTTCACACGAATGTTAAGAAAATTATTTTTTAAAGTTTTTTTTTGTAACTCTGAAAACTTAAAAAAAATTGCCCTAAAATCATTTAGATTCTTCTTCGACCATTTTTGAAATGTTTTGAAATTTTTTAAATAATCTCGTTAAATTAATTCTGAGAAATGAACAATTATTTTAATTTTTCCTAGGAACCTAAACATTTGTTTGCCATTTTCGTGAAAAACAAAATTCTTTGAAAAATCTTTACAAGTTTTTATTATTTTGTAATCGTTGCAAAACTTCTAAATATTTCTTAAACTTACTCAATTTTTGTCCATAATTATATAACGTGGTAAAATTTTGCTTTAAAATCTTTTACACTCTTTTTAAACATTTTAGGAAATAATAAAAAAAATTTGTAATCTTTTTTAATGTTCTCTTAGAATTCATTACAAAACTATAATTTGAAATTTTCCCATGAATCTTAAGAATTTTTTTTTTTTCATTCTCTTTATACCCTGCAAAAGTCAGTTTACCTAAGAATTTTGTAAATCCTGAAAAATTATAAAAATTGTCTGAAAGTCTTCCACGTTCTTTTTCCAACACATTTTGAAATCTTTAATACTAAAAATTATTATTTTAAAGTAAAACCTAAACCATTTAAAATTTTGCCAGCAATCTTTAATAAATGTAATCTCAAATCTTTCATAATTATTAAAAAGCTTCTAATTTTTTTCGAATTCTTTCAAATGAGCCCAGAATTTAATTTTTCTTATCTCTTTAAACATGTGAGAAAGTTTACAAATTATAGTGGAATATTAAGAAAATAATTACTTCCCATTATTAAACAATCATTTACAATTTAAATTTTCTCTTATTGTAGCTTGAGATCCATTGATAAAAATTCAATTTTAAATCGGCTATTATAAAGCCAGGCTGTTAAATAAATAAAATATAAAAACATCTTTTTAATTTAATACTGTTTTAAAGTTATTAAAAAAAATATATTTATGCAATTTGTATTCAGCAGAGGCATATTTCACTCATTATTCCTTATCGCTTACTTCTCAATTACACAAGACTGATAACTATTAGAAACTATTTTTAGTTTTGGATTCAAGATGACAAGATCTATGATTTTGCGTTTAGAAAAAATGAGTTTTTCAAAAATACTTTTGCTACTATTAAATCTTAAAGATGATTGTTTGCACATTATCTTGATGATCGAGTATGGTAATATGTTTCATTTAAATTACGTAATTAATCTACACAACAGCAATTCTCGTAAATACTATGTTCTTAAGAAGCACTTTTAATTTCCGCTTCAAGAAAGATTTTATCAGGCGAATTCTAGACAGATTTTATTATGAGAACTGTTTTTGAGAATTGTTCGAGATTTAAAAAATTGGATTTTTCAATTGTAATTTGAACTTTAAGCTTAAAATTTCGATAACTCTAATTTTTAAAGATTTTAAATTAATTGGTCTAATATTAAAAATTTGGAATCTTGAAACCTATTTCATACTCAAGTTTTGATTTCTCCTTTATTTGTCATGACTAAAACAAAAATCCTTTAAAGTTTTAGTACGTCTTGAACCTTGATAATCACAAGTATGACTGCGAATGGCAAGACGTAAATACAAGTTTTCAAGGAAATCGTATTCCATATCGCTAATTATTCCACTCGATCCTTTCAATGAAAACGAAATTTTAAATGGCATTGTACTCTGTTTTTATGAAGAATAAGGAACAGATTTTTCAATGTCTAAATTACTAATTTATTCCAATCAGATTTCGAATTTCCGAAAATAAATTTCACTTATTTGGATGAAAATTTCCAAATGTTAATTAAATAAAAAGTATTTTATTATTTAGTGACTTAATTAATTGGCTATAAGAAGCATAATTGAAATATTAGTTTAAACCCAAGAGACTAATTAAATTTTCTTTGAAGCTGTTCATTTATGAAAATGAGGTACTCAATCATAGTCACTTTCAAATAAAAATTCTGTCTGACCCGATAAATCCTGATGAGTTTTCTCTTGAGGAGAGAAAACAGTTACTTTTACCGCAATAGTAGTTTCGAGATAGTTTTTATTGTTATGGTAATTAATCGAGAAATAGAGCCAAATGCATGTTCTTTGCTGCAATTTAAAAAATTTTTGAACAAAATAGAGATTTTCAAAAATTTCGAAAAAAAGATTTTAAAGAATTTTGAAACGTTTCAAGAAAATAACAAAATTTTCTCCAGATTTCTAGGCAAATTTCAAATGATATTTTATTGTGAAAAATTAATTTGAAGAAAAAAATTAAAAAAGAATTAAAAAGATTGAAAAAAATTTCCCTCAATTTTTTAATAAAATTCGTGTATTCAAGAAAATAAATTTTTTTTGAAGTTCCTAGGAAAGATTTAAATGATTTTTTATTTTGAAAAATTAGTTTCGAGACAAAATTGTGAAAGATTTCCAAAACTTTCAAAAAAAAAAAATCTAAAAGATTTTAGAGTAAATTTTTCAATTTTGTAAGAAATATCAGCAGCGATTTAAATTTTAAAAAGATTTCAACAAATTGCAACAAAAGTTGCAAGATTCCTGGGAAAATTTCAAATGATTTTTTATTTAAAAAAATTAACTTGAAGAGAATATTTAAAAAGATTTCAAAACATTTATAAAGATTTTTAAAACTTTTGAAGAAGAATCTTGAAGATTTTATAGCAATTTCTTTAAATTTGCAGGATTAAAAAGATGGAATTATTTAAAAAGATATTTAAAAGTTTCAAAAAAATTTCAAAAATAATTTCAAAAGATTAAACATTTTTTTAAACAAAGATTACATTTTTGAAGATTTTAAAATAAAATTTTGAAATTCTAAGGCAACTGTTTTTATTTTGCAGAGATTTTTGCAGATTTCGAATAATAAAATAGAAGCTTTTTAAGAATCTTGAAATGTTTCAATGGGATACAAAAATTTGCTTATGATTCATTAGAAAATTTTGAATTTTTTTTATTTTGAAAACATTATTTTAAGAGAATATTAAAAAATATTTTTAAACTTTTTAAAAAATTTTTTAAATTGTCAAAGAAGAATCTGGAAGATTCTAAGGCAATTTTTTTTCTAATTTTGCAATATTTTTTTAACAACAAAAATTTTAATGGTTTTAAAAGATATTTAGAAGTTTAGAAATAATTTCAAGAATTATTTGAAATTTGAAAAGACGTTAAGAAATTAGAAACAAATTGTAGATTTTTGATGATTCAAAAATAAAATGTTGAAAAGTTCCAAGATAATAAACAAATTTTCTTAAGATTCCTGGGATAATTTTTAATGATTTTTTGTATTGAAGAATCAATTTTTGAAAGAAAAAGTTGAAAATATTTTTAAAAATTTCAAAATATTTTTAAAAATGGTACGTCTCAAAAATCCAAAAAATTAAATTCTCAATACTGTAAAATGAAAAATTCCCAAATTGTAAAATTCCGGAATAATAAGATTCCGCATAGTTTATAGTTTATAGTATTGCCGAATTTGAAAATTCACGAATGTAAAAAATTTAAAAATTGTTTAAAAAATAAATGGGATAACTGAAAAATCCCGAAAAATAAAATTCCTGACAATTTAAAATTCCCGAATTGAAAAAATCCCGAATAATAAAAATCCGGAATTGGAAAATTGCCGGTCAATAAAATTCCCGAACAGTTTATAATACTACAGAATGGGAAAATTCTCGACATTTTATAATTCCTGAGTTATAAAATTCCTGACAGCAAATTTCCGAATTTCAACAATTGAAAAAATTTTTCTTTTTTATAAACATTATTTATTTATTAAATATACAATAATCAAAGCTTAATTTTTCAATTTAAAATAATAATAGAAAAAAATATTTCTTGATGAATAATTTCCTTTAAAATATGCATAGTACATATTCTTCAAAAAAAAGTACGAAAAACATTTTAGATAATCGAATTTTTAATTAAAAAAAAAGAAATAAAAGGAAATGTCGGGATAAATCAATGCTGAATTAGTTGTTGTTTTTGTTGTTGTTAATTGAATTCTGCACAGTTTGTTCGGAAAATGTTATTAGGTTCAAAGAAAAAGTAAGGAAGAAATTTTTTGTTTCGTTTGAGGCGCACGTGTTTTCAAATTCATTTTTTGATACCATTTTTATAGAATTATTGTTATTTTAAATTCAAACAATATTTTTAAAAACTTTAGAGGTAACAGAATTTTTTTTATAAAAATATTTTATTATTGTATTTTCAATAAATAAATCATATTTATTGAAAAAAAAAAACACATTTTTTTGATTATTTAAATTCGACAATTTTATGTCGAGAATTTAATTTTCGGGAATTGTACAGTGTCGGGAATTTTATTTTTCGGTATTTTCCAGTCGACACTAATAAATAATAAAATGAAAAATATGTTCATCAAATAAAAGTTCTTTGTTTGATTTATTTGATTATTTAATAATGTTTCAATTGTTTAGATTTGCGAATTTTATAATAAAGAATTTCCCGGTGTTAGTAATTTTACAATATCCGATATTTTATAATGTCGACAAGAAACCTGAAAAATTGTATATCATTTTTTTAAAGATTATTCAAATTTTTAGGAAAAATTCAAGTCAGTTTAAATGATGTTTAGGAATTTCAACATTTTTGAAGAGATTAAAGATATTTTAATACTTTGAAAATTTTCCGAAAATTTATAAAATATATTTAGAGTCCTGGCCAATTTCTAAATGTCCTAAATATATCTTTTAAACTAACTTTTTTTTCTAAAATTTGGTAAAATCCTGTGAAATAAAAAAATCTAGTTTAAAACTTTCTAGATTATTTTTCGAAATATCTAAAATCTTTAAAAATTGGTTTGTATTTTTTTCAAGAATCTTAGGAATATTATTATTACACAACTTTAAAAACAAACTGATAATACTTGCCTAAAACCTAATTCAAGCTCGAATTTAAGTTTTAAAAAACCTTAACAAATAGATATTCAAAATTTTGATTTTAAATTAAAATACCCCCCCCCCCAACCACAAAGAAAAGGAACACGCGCGATTGACGATGCTAATAAATTAAAATCTAGAAATACAAATTGTTTTGGGTCTAGATATTCGTTACTTTAAATTTCCAATATCCGACCGAAACCCTATTCAACCCTAGAACCTAATTCAACATAAATAAATATCTGAAATACAATAATAAAGATTTACAAATACAATAACAATTGAACATAAATAAAATTCTGAAGGAAGCTTCAATCAGGTGTATTTACCGCAATTTTTCAGAATTAATTTTGTTAAAAAAAAAATCGCTGATGATTGTTTTTGCGTCTAAGGTTGCATAACAAATGACATCCGTAATTACGTAAAGCCGCGTAAAACTCACCGGAAATGAGAAGAACAACAAGGAGACTGACTAGGGCCAACCTAAGCTCCATTTTCTGTTCCGGATGTCCTTTCAGTATCACAAAATAAAAATCTGGATGCTTTACAAGTCACGGCCAAAGAACCACTGAAGATCAACTATTCAAGTCAAGTCGTTATACTGAATCCACTGGACAGAGTGAGTCACTAGTAGGCTTTCTCTTTCCATTGCATATCAACTGGTTTCCTCTGAAGACCTCTGAGTGGGAGACTCTTGCTGGAACTATCTAAACTGTTCTCCACATTGAACAATGGACCTATTTGGTGAACCTAGGAAAATCGTTTCTGATCCAGAATTTTAGAACCAAGATAATTCTGCAATTTTACTAGGATTTTTATCCAGAATAGTTCAAGGCCGACTGGATTTCCTGGGTCTTTGTTAGAAATAACAAAATTTAATCCAGTAGACTCTGGGATTTACACATGAGTAATGTTTCGATTTAAAAGTAATCAGGGTAGCCACTGAACGGGAAAACTGAGAATTAGCCTGGAATTTTGTACCCCATCTCTGTTAAGATTTGACAGATAATTTTATAGTTCAGATTTTTAGAATTTAAATTTAAAATTTTGAATTAATGTTCCGTTCAAAAATGAATGTTCCTCTTATACTGTAATTGTTATATAACTATTTTATTAGGAAGTCGTATCTTTTGGTTGAAAATTCAACTGACCGAATCCATTTCAAATCAGGCAGGTTCTACATTTGAAGTTGCAGAATCTCTCGGGGACAAAATATGTTGTTTTTTAGAGGAAATTAGGCGATACGTATTTTTGCGATTTGTGAAAAAAAATTTGTTTACAGAGTTATGCAGAGTTTGCAGAGTTATGATTTTTAAAAAACCCACACTTATATTTTTTGCCAATTTTTTGTTGAATTTGTACTATCATAAGGAAAATACCTTGTGAGTTTACATTTTTCTTGAAAAAACAACAGATACAAAAAAATGTTGAGAAAATAGTTTGCACATTTAAAAAAGTTCTACAAAAAGTTCCCTTGCGCATTTATGATATCTTGTACCATTTCCGAGAAAAATGAAAAAATTCAATTTTCATAAACAAAAAATTGTCTTCATTCCTGGCTTATGGAAATACCCACCATTTTGTTAAATATTAATCCAGGTATTATTTATTTATTTTTTAAACTGAGATTCAGATAAAGTTTTTACACATTGTTGAAAAATACCTGGATAAATGTGAAATATATTTAAATATATGTAGGATAAAAACTTTTCAGTCAAAAAATTTCTTGTATTGGCATTGGTATTGGTGTAATTTTATAACTTAAATTGTTTCAGCAAACAATTTCAAAATTCGAATGTATGAAAAATAATTTTCTGATGATAAAAATTGTTCAGCCCACGTAAAACTAACATGGAGTTTTCCTTATATGAACGTATATATTTTTTTAACATTTTACAAAAATGGTGGGTATTTCCATAAGCCAGGAATGAAGACAATTTTTCGTTTATGAAAATTGAATTTTTTTATTTTTCTCAGAAATGGTACAAGATATCATAAATGCGTAAGAGAACTTTTTGCATGACTTTTTTAAGTGTGCAAACTATTTTCTCAAAATTTTTTTGTATCTGTAGTTATTTTCAAGAAAAATGCGAAAATTCGATTTTATGAAAAAAAATTCTCCTGCCCACAAAAGTTATTTAGCCCGCATGAAACTCACAAGGTATTTTCCTTATGATAGTACAAATTCAACAAAAAATCGGAAAAAAATATAAGTGTGAAACTGAAAAGAAATCGTAAATATCTCAATTAGCTCAAAAGTTATACGAGTTTAAAGCAAAGGGGTTTTTTGAAAAGCAAAGCCAAAAATTCAAATACGCATAACTCTGTAAACAAATTTTTTTCACAAATCGCAAAAATACGTATCGCCTAATTTTCTCTAAAAAACAACATATTTTGTCCCCGAGAGATTCTGCAACTTCAAGTGTAGAACCTGCCTGATTTAGAATGGATTCGGTCAACTGCTTTGTTGAACATTCGTGTTTTTTTATAGTAAATTCGTCCTTTTGATTTAAAAATTCATCTTTTTTGGCGCAAAATTCATCTTTTATAGTTGAAATTTAATTTTTTAATTTTAAATTTTTACTATTATGTTTTGGGATTAGAATTCATCTATTTTGGTTAAAAAGACTACTATTAACTGAAAATTTTCATCAAAAATTCATCTTTTATGTTTGAAAGTTAATTTTTTTATTCATAAAAGGAGACAAATTTGCCATCAAATATAATAATTTTTCGACCCTCAAATATAAATTTTCAATAAAAATTAATTTAGAATCAAATAGTCGAATTTTCAACCAAGAAAATTCATTTTCTACAAAAAAAGATGAATACTCAACGAAATTTGTAATAGTTGATATTTAAATCAAAAACATTTTTTTTTTAATCAAAAACATATCTATTCACATTTCTGACAAAAGAGATGAATCTTCAAACATCTTTCAAACTAACTCAAATTATTCCTAAATATTAGAAAAATCTATCAAAATTAAATATTGCGTGAAAACCGTGCAGATTTTTTCGAAATCTTTTGAAAGCTTCTAGACCTTCTAATATCTTTAATATTATTTGAATTTTTTCTAAAATTGTTTAAAAATTTTGCAAAATGAAAAAAATTATTTTCAAATCTTAAAATCTTCCAGATTTCCACATTTCAAAATTCTTCAAAAGCTTCTTTTTTTCGAAATCTTCAAAAATGTACATTTTGATTTTAATTTTATGAAACCTTCTCAAGATTAAAATTATTTTCGAATCTTTTCAAAACTTCTAAATATTTTCTAATATAACTCAAAATTTTTCTCAAATTAGTTTAAATCCTGCAAAATTAAAAAAAGTTTCCTACAATCTTTCAATTTCTTCTTTGACATATTTCAATATTTTCAAAATATAAAATTATCCTCTTAAAATAAACCGAAAATTTTATTTTCACAAAATAAACACAATTCTTTAACTTGAATAAATATAGTGAACATATTTCAGATGTGCTAATTAAATTTCAAATGGATACTAAAGAAATGAATTGTTTTTGTTTCAGGGAAAGCTGAACTTTGCCTCCTTAAAGAATAGTATCAAGAATAAATGATATATGTTAAAGAGACTCAAAGGTAGAACTGTAATTTTTAAAATCAAAGATTTCTGGTAGCTTTGGGGAGTAAAATATTTTCGGAATTTTTTAAAATTAAGTTTTTTCATCAAGTTCGATTAGTTTTATAAGTTTTTCTTCTTCTATTATCCGATCGATTTGTTCGACTTCCTGAAGTGGAGTCGCAGATTATTCAAAATCTAATTGTAAATAAAGTGTAAATCAGATTGATATGAGCTCCGTGTGCACTGAAGCGAAGATTGTGAGTCCACTATGTGCAATAATTGAACTCTTCTTGGAATGCCTCATATTATGATGACTCATACCTACGTAAAGACCAGTTACGTTTAACTATATCCACTCAAGTTTGTATCATAGATTTTGGTAACATGTTGCATAATGTTTTTTACAAAAAATGTAAAAAAAGGATTACGTATTGTTTTAAATAGAAAATTCATGCTTAATCTTATTGACAGAAAACAAATTTTTTCTTTGAAAACATTTTTGTTGGTTTGTCCTCCTCCCCGTCCCAATCCTCCTTCTATAATCTTTTATTTATTTTCCATGCACAAAATTTTCTATCACTTTCGTTATAAACAAATTTTTTAAAATTAATAGCTTACGAGTTATGGCAGAAAGAAGCAGAGCATTTTTTTGCAATTTGCAAATTGCAATTTTTTTTTTTTTTATTAAATTTTACCTCGAAATCTGAAAGATTATTTATTTTTATGGTTGTCATTCACTATTATATCATTGTACATGCATAAATAATATAATATATCATTAATTCATCATATTATATATATGTATATACAATACACACTCATGCATACACACACACGTTATGTGCAAGTATCTATGAGCTTATCGATATGCGTGGAATATCCACATTAAACGTTTCCACATCACCCATGAGGTAGAGTAACTGAAGCTTTTTTTTTTAACGTGGTATCCCCAGTAGGCCTAATCCACAAGGTTTTTCTTTTAGAAAAGCAGCAAAAAATGTTCGGTGTTATTCAGTATTTAAAGTTTTGGTTTTAGTTTTTAAGAGCACCTACGTGGGCCTGGAAGACAATGTAAGGCTTGGGTGGGTCAGGTTGATTAATATCTTCCTGAAGGTCAGCAGGATTTTCTTCCGGATCACCCTCCTCTTCCTCAGCTTGCTTCTCTTCCTCAGCCGCTGAGATTATAGCATGAGCTAGTGCAGTGCATTTAGTCTTCCATTTGTGCGCCTCACCACGCTTATTTTTTAAAATAACTTTCTGAAGAAATGTGTTCAAAGTTTCAGGAACAAGTATAATTACATCTTGTAAAAAATTTTTAGAAGGTGGATACTGGTTTGTTTCATATACCTGCGATTTGATGTCCTCCAACACCATTAGTGCTGCTTCTACAATCCGCAATCGTTCCTCCTGTTCATTTAATTTCAAAATTGTGGATGAAGCGATGGAAATTATTTATTCGTACCTGGAAGAAAAGTCAGAGGAATGTCAGTGTACCATTGATGATCTCATGCAACAAATCCAAGGAGAATACCGACCCGATGTCAGGACAGTGAAGTCGAGATTGCTTCAAAAATATGGCGATGATATTCTTGTTGCTATGACATCAAACAATTCCGCAGTTGTTTGCTTTCGTAACATGGGATTCAAAGTGATTTCAGAATATTTTCATCACATTTTTGAAATTGAAAGAACAGGAGAAACGATCACGGATTGTTGAAGCAGCAGCACTACTTGTGTTGGAGGATATCAGATCGCAGGTATATGAAACAAACCAGTATCCACCTTCTGATAGTTTTTTTCAAGATGTAAGTATACTTGTTCCTGAAACTTTGAAAACATTTCTTCAGACAGTTATTTTGAAAAATAAGCGTGATGCGGCGCACAAATTGAAGACTAAATGTACTGCACTAGCACATGCTATAATCTCAGCGGCTGAGGAAGAGGAGCAAGCTGAGGAAGAGGAGGGTGATCCTGAAGAAAATCCTGCTGACCTTCAGGAAGATATTAATCAACCTGGTCTATCCAAGCCTTGAAAAAGAAGTCTACCAGGTCCACGCAGGTGCTCTAAAAGAGTAAAACCAAAACCTTAAACACTGAATAACACTGAACATGTTTTGCTGCTTTTCTAAAAGAAAAACCAAGTGGCCTAGTGGATTAGGCCTACTGGGTATACCACGTTTAAAAAAAAGCTTCACTTACTCTACCTCATGGGTGATGTGGAAACAAGTAATGTGGATATTTCACGCATATCGATAAGTTCATAGATACTTGCACATGTACGTGTGTGAGTGTATGTATGTATGTATATATAATATGCAAAATTAATGATATATTATATTCTTCGTGGGTGTGGTGGACCCACACTGGTAGATTTATCCACCTAGAAACACTACCCGAATCGGGTAGTGAGGCAATGAACTTTCGAGTTCGAAATGCTAATCAATTTTTTTTTTTATATTCTTCATGCATATGCAATGATATAATAGTAAATAATAACGATAAAAATAAATAATATATCAGATTTCAAGATACAATTTAACATTCTTTGCAAATTGCAAAAAAGTGCTCTGGTTTTATCTGCCATAATTCCTAAACTATTGATATGAGAAGAATTTATTTGTCACGAAAGTGATAGGAAATTGTATGTTCTACAACTTTTTACATAACTACTTTTTCTTTAAAGTGCTTTCGAAATGAGATATTTCCGAAAAACGAAATTTCGGCCGCCATTTTATTAGCAGGAGCCTGATTTGTGGGATCTTTCTTGGGTTTTGATTAGGGCCGGACAATTAAGATAATTGCCAAGTTTGGTCTTATTCTGACCTTTTGCAAGGTAAAACTACATATTGACTGGACTATTATAGTAATTTATATATTTTGAAAATCGGTTTTTTATAGTAAAACTTTTTTCATTAACATAATTCAAAGTTGATGCAAGAACAGAGAAGATGTGTTGATTCGTGACAAATCGATTGACCTATAATATTAATACATTTTATTGAAGAGTAAGGAAACTATGGTAATGCATAATATTTGAAAATGCGGTTTTTTATGGAAAAACTTTTTTCGCTAACATAATTCAAAATTGATGCAAAAATGAAAAAGATTCCTTGATTTGAGGCAAATCGATTGATCTATAATATTAATACAGTTAATTAAAGATCAAGGAAGTTATGCTCATTGATAATATTTGAATCATCTGTTTGAAACAGACAACATTTTTTCATCGAAATAATTAAAAGTTCACGCATGATCAGAAAAGACTTTTTGATCATAAATTTTGAAATAGAGTAATTTTGACCATTTTTGTAAAGAAATCATAAAGCTGGAAAAGTGATAGGGTGTGGCAGAAATTTTCCCTTCCCTTTTCCAGCTCGAAAAATTATCATTTCGAATATGAAACTTGATTTGTCTTTGTATTTAAAAATTTTAAGTATTATTTCGTAATTTTTTATTTTTTGTAAATTTCTATTTTAAAATCGAGCAAAATGAAGACTTTGGTTTGTCTATCATTGAAAAAAATAACTAATGCTTCCTCTATGAGGAAGCAAATACAGTTGCTAACGGGAAGCAATAAAGTGCTCCCCAAGCGGAAATATTATGTATAGTTTATATATAGTGTAAAGTATTATATATAATATTCTTCTGTTTTATACATTTTTTATATAAAACAAATAAATATTATATATAATACTTCACACTATATATGAACTATATATATTTCCGCCTGGGTCGTGAAATGAGTACCATATAATTATAAATAAAAAATGGAAACACTCGAGATCGACTCCACAGCTAGTTTAATAAAGTAGTTTAACTTTCAATCCCAAGAACAAGATAGAAAAAACATTGCCCCCACCCCTACACACAAAAGAACTACACGATTCATGGATGACCCCAACTATGCACGTGTTCAGATTTTTTTATGAATGTGAAGATCAAAATTGAAAAATATGAATGAAGTGGAATTTATTGCCTTATTATATTCAATTTTAAAAGTTCTTTTAAATCATTGGGGGATGCGGGCCTTTGGTTCAATTAAGCTAGCGTGTATAGATATAATACTTTTCTCATTTTATTGTATACTTATATTTGTACACATTTCTAATATTTTCCTCCTATTTTACGTAAAAATGTCCTATAATATGTATTTACTTGATTATAATAATTTAAATTAAATTTAGTTATATATATATTTATTTAAATTAATGTAATTATATATTCATTATAAAAAAGAGTATTTGAATCAATGTTGAGCATTTAAATGCTTCTCTAGAGAACTGAAATAACAGCATCAAGGAGATATTTCCCCACGAGAGAAACGTGCGAGTGAAAATATTAAACTTTGCTTCACCCATAGAAACTGGACACAATTCGTTTGATCTCACATAAAAGCAAATCGTATACAAAGCCATTTCCAGTTCAGGTAGAATGTCGAGTTGGGGAACGTTCACATATTACGTTACGTTATTTTCGACATTTTTACCCCCCCCCCCCCTCTATATAACAGACCGTAACATTTCCTTCGGACCCCCATCCCCCCCCTCGGAGTTACATAACATTTTTTGAATTGTTTAAAAACATATTAGATGTTTTCTAATTCTAAATTAAAGGAGGTAAATATTTTGTTTAGTCACACAAATATTGAAATTACTGACAAGAGAAGAAGTATTATCAGTTTGTTTTCGAACTTATATAAATATAAATTTTATAAGATTCTTTAAAAAATTAGAAAAGATTTTGGAATATTTCAAATGTGTCAAAAAAGAATCTAGAAGATGATTCGTTCCAATCTGCAGGGTTTGTTTATGAATATTTTCTGAATTCTTTAAGTTGAGTTCAAATATAATTTTATCTAAATTTCATGAAAGAAAAGTTTTTACTTGAAATTTTTGTAAGAAAAATGCATTTAATATTAGCAATTTTAGAAATATATGAAAATTTTTGGATTGTTTCTTTTACCTATTTGGAAAATGTAATAATCCAAATAGATTTGTTCAGAATCACCCACTAATTTTTTGTTTCATTCTACAGGATTTTACAAAATAGTAGGAAAATGCGAGTCTTTTTAAAAGATATATAAGACTTTTAGAAGTTTGACATAAATAACAAATATTTGATAAATTTTCGGAAATGGTTCCAAGCTTTAAAATATTTTAAATCAAATCGAAACCTCTTAAATTCCTAATAATATTTTTAGCTGACGCGATTTTTTTTCAAATTTGGAAAAATGGTTGAAAATGTAAAAAAATTGCCTTAAAATCTTCCAAATTTTCCTAGGAATTTTAAGAAAATTTGTTTATCTACTTGAAACCTTTCAAAATTTGTTTAAAGCTTCTAAATATTTTTATCACTGAAATATTTTTTTTTAAATCTGAATTCTTTAAAAGCTTTTATAGTTTAAAATTCGTTTCCAATCTCTTAAAATCTTCTAAATATTTCTTGAATTTACTTAATTTTTTAATCTTACCAAATCGATACATTTTGCATTGCAATCTTCACTTTTCGAAATGTTTTGAAATGTTTTAAAATCTTTTTCAATTCACTCCTAAAATTCATTCTTCAAAATAAAAAACTCATACAAATTTTCCCATAAATCTTGAGAAAATTCTATTTCAATCCTTTCAAAATTTCCAAACCTCACAGAATTTTTAAATTATTAAAATTTGTCGTGATTTTTTTTCAACTGTGCAAGATTAAAAATATTTTCTTAAAATCTTTCAGATTCTTTTTTGACAATTTTAAAAATCTTTTGAAATCTTTTGAAATCTTTTTTAAATATTCTCTTAAAATTAATTTTTCCAAATAAAAAATCATTTTAATTTTTGCTTAGGAACCTAAAGAATTTTTTTTACTTTTTTGAAACCTTACCAAATTCATGAAATATCTTATAAGTTTTTATTATTTTTGAATTGTTTCAAAACTTCTATAAGTATCTCTTAAACTTACTTAAATTTGTTCTGAAATTATACATTATTGCAAAATTTCGCCTTAAAATCTTTTACACTTTTTTCAAAATTTTAGGAAATAATTAAAAACGTTTTGTAATCTTTTCCAATTTTCTCTAAGAATTCATTAAGAAAAGAATAATTCAAAATGTTCCCATGAATCTTAAGAATGTTTTTTTAATTCTCTTGACACCCTGAAAAATTGAGTATACCTAAAAATTTTTCAAATCCTGAAAAAATAAAAGAATTGTCTTAAAGTCTTCCATAAACTTTTTCCACAGATTTTGAAATTTTCAAAACTTAAAATTATTCTCTTAAAATTAAACCTAAAGCATTAAAAATTTTCACAGAATACTTTTTGAAGATTTAATCTTGAAATCTTTCAAAATTATTAAAAAGTTTCTAAATTTTTATAGAATTTTTTTAATTAATTTTTTCCCATAATTTAATCTTTCTTATCTCGTTGAACATGTAAAGAAGTTTATAAATTATAGTGTGGTAGCAAAATGTTAAGAACAGAATTATTGTGTCACACAATGGGCTGAAATCGGAAAACGAGATTCAAAATGACATTTAGAATGCAATTATGCACCCATTTCAGATTTTTTTTTCAATATCAGGACTACATTTTTTAGAAAATGGTGAAACGTAAATTATTTATTTCTTTGTTTATTTAATTTTTATGTTAATGCAAACAGCGAAAAAATGTCGATTTTTTAAATTTCATTTATTATCTTCTAGACAACATTTTTCTTATACTTCTCGTCTCTTGGATACAATGCCCAGGGGTATAAGAAAGACAAAAAGATGGCAAACTTTCAAATTTAATTGTTATAAATAAACTGTATTAACAAATACTCGACAATAGGGGTTATTCGTCTTCGAAGTTTATTTCTGGTCTGAAATCGCTTGTTTTTATCGTTAGGATGATACGTGACCATTGCAATTCAAGATTGAATGTTATTTGTTCATTTTATGAACAAATTATGTAAACACATTCACATTTTGGGCGTTTTTAAGCGAAAACAAATCGTTTTTTCTTCTGACCTTGATGAAATTATATTGCCAATAATGTTTCCTGACAAATTTTCTGCCACCCATCAATGTTTGTTTATTTTATAAAAAAAAAAATTTATAAAAAAAATGTACATTTACGGTGTTTTTAAGCGAAAGGAAATAATTTTTTATTCTCACCTTACTGAAATTATATTGCCAATTATGTATTCTAATCAAATATTGCCATGCATTAATATTTGCTTATGCCGAAAATGTATATTTTTTTATATAGTTTGTTTATAAAATAAATAAATATTGATGGATGACAACATTTTTTTCAGGAAACATAATTGGCAATATAATTTCAGCAAGATCAGAAGAAAAACTATTTCTTTTCGCTTGAAAACGCCGAAAATGTACATTAGTTTATGTAATTTGTTTATAAAATAAACAAATATTGATGGGTGGCGGAAAATTTTTCGAAAAACATCATTGGCAATATAACTTCAGCAAGTTCAAAAGTGAATAATCATTAAATAAGAGCACAAATAAAAAAATGAAAATTAATTTTAATTTATAGTCTTTTAACTATTGATTAAATCAAAATAATTATTTTGCATATATTAGTATTTTCAATTAATGATTTATCCACTGTAGGTTGCATTATCCACTGTACGGAGGTTTCCCCTATTTCTATGAACTAATCTTCAAATTTAAATTCTGAATTGTAATATCTTAGTTTCGCAAGAAGAATGTAATACTTTTAAATTTAAAGTTTAGGGATTACAATATTTAAAACTAAAAACCTTACATCTCTCAAATATGCAAGCCCATGCCATTCATTTCTCAGTATTTTTCAGCCAGAAAATTTCTTTCGATAGCGGATGTTAAAATTTCTTTATCTGTCAGCATATCGGATGCAACATATTTTTTTTTCTGCAAGCCAGTGCATTACTTTTGACATCACATTTCTTTGTAAAATTACTTCCAAGAAATTATTTTGTTCCTTGATCATCTCATGTGACGCCTTCTCTTTTATTTGAGAGTTGAATTCATAATTGCCGTACAACGTTTCTATTAATTAGATTGATAGAATTGTACCTATTTCCGATTGAACTTTGAAGAGTCTGAAAGTGTACAAAAAGATGTCAAGATCTTTATTCTCTCCCATTTTTATTATAGTTTTAAAACCTAGAGAATGAAAACTATTTTTAATTTTTCCAATCTTAACTTGAAGAATCGAATTTTCGTATTCTTCTTTCAAAATCTAATGCATTCCAATTCCCTAATCCTCTCTTATCCTCTTGTTTTCAAGAAACTTCCCCTTTTCCATTATACATTTTCTGATAGACAAACCTTATATACTCCCTTAGCAACTATTTGTTACATATCACAAACGTTAAAAATTGTAAGTCTATTCCGTAAAACTAATTTCTTATTCTCCTTCTTAAGGAGTCATTTTCTTGGCTTTTCCCTCTCCCTCTCCCTCTCCCTCTCCCTCTCCCTCTCCCTCTCCCTCTCCCTCTCCCTCTCCCTCTCCCTCTCCCTCTCCCTCTTCATCCATTCCTCAGCTCAGTCTCACCCGAATTTCCACTCCACATCCACACTCTCATCATCCAGTCGTACTTGAGCCTTGTTTTACCTATACTCCATACACGTTCCATGCGTATCCCTATCTCTTTCTCATTTGTAACTCGTTTCCTCCTTTCGCTTTGAACCAAAATCTTAGGTAGCAAAATTCCTCCACCAACTCCACCACCACGCTATTTATCTTCTATTTGTACTCTACGCTTTTTATTTCTGGAAAACTGTTTCATTTGTTGCTCTTATATACTTTTCAAACACTCTCATCTTTAGATTTATCCCTCTTTCATCATCCGCTACTAGCACTACTTTAAAATGTTTTCGCCACTTTCCCTTTCTTTCCCATCCTCTCCTCCAAGTATGCGAATAGAAAACTCGATAGGAGTGGGATCAACGAGAACCCTTGCCTAAGCCCACTCTGTGTGAAGAATTCCTCTCCTTTCTTTTCTCCTATCTTCATCCTTATCTTAGTCTCCATGAATATCTCTTTTATCCTCTCTATCAAACATTCGTCTACTCCTATAGCAGGCACCTGTTCTGTACTCCCCATCCCTTTCCTAAAATCCGTTGGTTGTGTGGTATACTTCCCTTTTCCTCCAACTGTCTCTCCCAACTTTTCTTAAGCACTTCCAGGTAATTCTCATATCCCACTGACATTAGTGTGATTCCTCTATATCGTTACCCCCTTTTACCCTCTTCTTTCTAAATCAAAGACACTTCTAGTCCTTTCTTACATTCCTCCGGCCACCCTTCGCCTCTCCAAACCTTATTGCAAATCCTTAACACCTCTTCTTTTAACCCTATTTCTTCGCCCTTTACCTTATTTTTTACACCCCCTTGAAATACTCCGTCCACTAGTCCATCAAGATATCTTCATTTATGCCCTATCTTCCTTCCCTTTCCCTGTTTGTCATTTCCCATTTCCTCCCTTCCTTTACCGCTTTCTCTACCTCTTCCATGTATATTTATTTATCTCTTTTATTTATTTATCTATATTTATTGTATCTCTTTTTCTCTCTCTGTCCTTCTCCCTCTGCCTTTCCCATATTACCGAGGGGTCGACCACTCCAATATTCTTGGTACACTCACTAAATATTCCCATAATTTTTTTCAATATTCCCAGATATTCTTGATATTCTTTATATTCCCAAATATTGTTGATATTCTTTATATTCCTAAATATTCCCTCATACTCCTACATATTCCCAAATATTCCGAAGTATTCCTAAACATTCACGAATATTCTGAAATATTATATTCCCCAATTCCCCTATTCCTTCCTTTCCTTTTACCGATTTTACTTCTGACATAACCTCAAAAAACGTAATAAAAAATCTTTTTTGGGGTCTGGAGGTCAGACCATGTTCACTATTTGTTTTTGGGGTCGCTGATTCCGAATCAGAGGTCCAAAAAATCCCACTACGCTGGGTTTTGACATAACCTAAAAAAACCTCATAAAAAATCTATTTTCGGGTCTGGAGGTTAGATCATGTTTAGTACATGTTTTTTGGGTCGCTGATTCCAAATCCGAAGTTTCAAAAACCTCAGCACGCCAGGATTCTGAAATAACCTCTAAAAACCTCTTACACATTTTTTTTCGAGTCTGGAGGTCAGACCTTGTTTACTATATGTTTTTGGGGTCGCTGAATCTGAATCCGTAGTTAAAAAACCCCCAGCATATCAGGTTTTTGATTTTTCAAGAGACTCGTGAAATTTATTCATCCGATTTACGTGTTTCTGCATCCAGGGCACCTCCTAGCGGCGACGGCGGTGATAAGTCCCTAGATTACGGCTTTGATGTTGTCGATGCAGAAAGTCGGATCCTCAGGATTCGGATTTAGCGACCCCAAAAAACATATAATAAACATGGTCGGACCCCCAGGCTCGAAAACAAATTTTTATGAGGTTTTTTGAGGTTATGTCAGAAACCTGACATGCTGGGGTCTTTTGGACTTCGGATTCGGATTCAGTGGCCCCAAAAACATATAGTAAACATGATCTGACCTTCAGACCCGAAAAAAGATTTTTTTATGAGGTTGTTTGTGGCTGTTTGTGGTTATGTCAGAACCCTGACGTGCTGAGGTTCTTCGGACCTCGGATTCGGAATCAGCGACCCCAAAAACATATACCAAACATGCTCTGACCTTCAGACCCGGAAAAAGATTTTTTATAAGGTTTTTTTGAGCTTATGTCAGAATCCTGACGTCCTGGGGTTTTTTTGGACCTCGGATTCGGATTCAGAGACCGCAAAAACATATAGTTAACATAGTCTGACCTACAGAACCGAAAAAATATTTTTTTGGTGTGGCTGTGTTATTAATCTTTATACAAAAAAATGGATTTTTAAGACACTAGTTCAACTTTTAACGAACAAGTTGATTTTTCAACCTAAGAAGATCAATTTTGAAAAAAAATGTAATAGAAGATATTTTAACAAAAAAATATTTTAATGTTGAATCAAAAACAGTTGAATTCAACCAAAAAAGTCACATTTTCAACAAAATACTTGAGGATTTTTTTTTTACCAAAAAGTATGAATTTTCAACCAAATAGTTGAATTTTCAACTAACAAAGTTGAATTTTTTACAAATAATGTAATAGTTAAATTTTCAGTAAAAAAATCA
This sequence comes from Andricus quercusramuli, assembly GCA_932178445.1. NCBI lineage: Eukaryota > Metazoa > Arthropoda > Insecta > Hymenoptera > Cynipidae > Andricus > Andricus quercusramuli. Next base: position 66,089 of record CAKNXH010001127.1, on the reverse strand, counting down.
TTTTCATTAAAAAAAACGAATTTTCAACAAGATAATATAATTTTGAACTAAAGAAATGATTTTTTAACTAAAATTATGAATCTTCAACTATAAAAATAAGTTTTTTTAACAAATTATTTTAACTTTCGACCAAATAGTTAAGTTTTCTACCAACTTGTGGATCCTGCTACGAAACTATTGAATTTTTTACCATATTGTTACATTTTCGAGCCCAAAATAAGAATTTCCCACGTAACAGTTGAATTTTTAACCCGAAAATGTGATTTTTCAATGACAAAATTAATTATCAACTTAAACCGATTATTTTTTACTATTTTTAAAACAAATAAATTAAATTTCTACAAAAAGAGAAGAGCTTTCAAGCAAAAAAACGAATGTTCCATAAAACCGTTGGATTTTCAACCGATGAAAATTTTTTTAGTCAAGCAGGAAAATAATTGCAATTATATTGTAGAATTTTCAAGTCAAAAAAACAGAATTTGAACCAACCATCAACCAGGCTTTGAACCCAAAATAGTTGGATTTTCTTATTGGATTCTAATAATTCAGTTCGCATTTAAGTAAAACCCAAAAAAAAGGGGATCGTCTGTGAAGCCTGCGATAAATAAATAGGAATTTTGATAATTTAAAGACTAAAGAATAATAGTAATAGAATTCAGAGAGCGTGTCGGACTTTGCAATATTTTAGGCACTGAAGATATTATAACAATTGTAACTAAATACTTATTGTTATTAACACATTTAATTTTCTGAAACTAATTTCATTAAGCTTCCGCGTTTTTTAAATTAATATAGTTCATATTTTATATGTAATTTCGTTCCCTAAATTTATAAAATCTTAGCAAGATTTTGAGTGGGAGGGAGGGGACAGCAAATTTCACGGTATCTTACATGGTTGGAAAAGGGGTTAAAAATTTCAGAAAAACACCTCACGTAATTTGTGGACGACTTCTTATTCATTTGTTTATTCATTTATTATTATTTCGTGAATTTATGATTATTTGTGGATCTCGGGACAGTGAGGGTACGTGGGTTAGCGCTTGCGGATGATCAGGTTGTTATGGCAGTCAATCGAAGATTTGTTAAGAATATTGAGCAAACTAAATATAAGCATGAAGAAAATAGGCCTCAAAATTAACATAAATGAAACAAAATTATGGTGTATGAAGGAAAGGGAGAGAATGTGTATATATAATATATATGTAATTTAATATACATAATTTAAATGTATTCCGAAATATTACATATTCCCGAATATTCTTTATGGAATAATTCCTGGTACACAAAAAATCAGAGTGGTCGACCCCTCGCCTATTCCCATCTTTTCTCCTTTTTTAAAGAATTCCTCTTTTTCCACCTGTTTTCAAGAAATTTCCCCTTTTTCTCGTTTTTTCACTTAAATGCGAACTGATATAATAAAAACCAATAAGAAAATCCATCTTTTTTTGGTTGGAATTTATTTATTTTTTATTGAAAAGTCTACTATTATACAACAATGGTCCAAAGTTTGGGTTCACCTCTTTTCTGATGATTGATTAAGTTCTGTCAGTTTTAATTATGTCCGAGTTAAAATTTTTTCTCTTTTAATGATTAAATGCTCTCAAAATTCTGTATAAAATGAGCCCAGAACGAAGGATACTTGTCTATTTTTTAAGTAGATATTGCAAAAATAGTGTAAATTTATCACAGTACAAGAACATGTTCTGTTGTTATAACCGTAACTTGTAACTGTTGTTCTTACACTTTTCAAAATTAGGCTTAAAAGCTGCTGCGATTTTGTGGAAAAATAGCTTCAAAGTGAGCCCAAGTACGTTACAAAATATTGATTATTACGTACTTTATAGAAAATTCAACCCTTGGTATACACTATAATCTTATAACGAGGTATACACACTGGGCTAGGTTCACCCGGCAAAATTTAAAAGCTCATATCTTTGTTCCTAATTGAACAATTTTGCCTCTTTTTTTCTTTTTAAAGTGAAAATCCTCCAGAATTGAACAGCTCGGGTTTGAAAGTGGTGAATATGAAAAAACGTATACATATTTTTAAATAAACAAAGACATCTCTAAAATTTTCTGTGAAAAAATCACGCTTTTTCTATAAGGCTGTTGTTCACATAAAAATCAAGATAAATAGGCTCAAATACTGATGAATGGAAAGTTATAGATTTGTACTTCAAAACTGTGTTTTCGATCTTTCCATATGTTCTGAAAAGCATATTTGTTTAGTGATTTGAAATTAGTCAAATTTCCGGTTCCGCGCGGATAAGTCATGCTACCAGAATACTCCATTTTTCGGCAAAAATGAATGAGTTTAACTACATACATACCTTAACGTTCACGATTATTTTCTGAAATAACGCATATATTGTTATAAAATCAATAAACTTATTAACACAGAAAAAATAGAAGATAAACTTTACATCGATTTCCGACGAAAGATTCTTTGCAGCAAAAATTAACTTCACAGGATAAACTTCACACAAATATCTGTTAAACTTTCTTTTTTATTCCATGACAAACACATGTATTATGAAAGACGCGAAGTTGGCTGAACAAAACTTCATCTCTCTAAAAAATTTCCTGCAACAAATTTTATTCTTAGTTTTTTCTGTGAAAAAACGCAAAAGTTCGAACAAATACTCAATTTTTTGGTTTTGAGGATAAAATTATATATAAAATATTATAATTTTTCAGCGTAATTTCTTATTCAGAATCAAAATATGAGTGAAAAACTTGAAAATAATTTTTTTACACAAATAGCGTAATTACGTTTCGGCCTATTCCGATGGCTGAGCACATTGCTCAAGAATTTTTGCAGTGTGTTCCTTACACATAGGTCTTTCGCATTTCAAGTATTTATAAACACGACGAATTTTCGCACGCGTTAGCATTTTGATGAAGTAGCTGCAAAAAATAAATAATTTTCATTGATATTTTGAATTAGAGAATATCATAGCGTGGTAAGCCGCACATGAGTGTGAATCAGTCAGCAGATGCAAAACGTACGCTGGGAGATATGATCGTCACGTACGCATACACACACACAAACAATAGACTCAGGCACACGAATTAGACTTTTTACTTTCAACATAAGCTATGAACATTGCAAATATAGAAATAAAATAACATTTAGTTACATTTCGATTTTTCTGTTTTTCTGGATTTTGTAACACCATATACACACTGGGTGAAAAATACCCGAAGAGAAAGTTTCGAAGTGCGTCCTTCGGCAGTTTTCGAGACATTGAAGCTGGTAAGGCAGCTCTGCGTAGTACAGGCCCATAACTTTTTTCTTCTTGTTTCGAAATAACAAATCTTGCAAAATCGCGCCGGGTTAGCGTAACCCAGTGTGTATACCAAGGGTTAAGCAAACATTGACATTTACACTATTTTTGCAATATCTTTTCGAAAATAGACAAATAGGCTTCATCCTCGGCTCATTTTATATAGAATTTTGAGAGAATTTAATACTCGAAGGAGAAAAAATTAAAGCTTTGACATAATCAAAATTAAGAGATCTTTATCAATCATCAAAAAAGAGGTGAACACGAAATTTTGACCGGTAGTGTATTTTTAACTATTTTGTTAAACATTCATATTTTTAGAGGAAAAATTCCTTCTTTTAGATTGAAAGTTCAGCTTTCGACAGAAAAGTAATCTTTTTTGGTTGAAATTTAATTCCTAATAATTCAAAAGTTGACTATTTCTTCCTCATAGAGGGAGGCTTGTAATGACCCAACTTCTCAAATCTACTTTTTACAGAAAAGTATAAACAGAGGGTCTATAATATTTCATTCATAAGCTGATTAAATATTAATAAGTCTGATTTGATTATAATGATAGATTCATTCATATAAAATCATTTGAAAAGATTTAAATCCAGATTCACTCAACCCCCAATATAAGACCCTCCGGTTTACGCTCTTTCAAGAACTGATGGTCTCCGGAGTTTCGGCATGAGAGGAGCAGCGGGGCTGAAAGGGAGGATGTGCTCAGTCGAGCGTGACAAACAGCTCGAGGGCCGCAGTCTCAGCGCGTTAGTTGTATCAGGTTGCGTCATGCTTTTAAATTCAACAGAAATAATTCATGGAGCCCCGTTTACATTAGGATTCCTCCAATTCAGGACCAAGGCCAAGGAAAGCCATTCCCGAAACCGATCTTATATTGGGAGTTGAGTGTACAATACTTTTCTTATACAGTATTTGACACGAAGTAGGTATAAAAATTCATTTACAATGTTTAGAATTAGGTTGTATAACTTTTTTATTTGTAAAATAATTCTAATTTATTTTATTGTATTACGAGTATTTGGTATATGCTCACTTAATTTTGGCAAAAACATCAAAAAAATTAAGTAAAATGCTTCTCTACAAAACAGGAACAGCCATATCGAGAAAATCTTTTCCCCACGAGTGATAAGTGTGAGTAAAGATATTGAATTTTGCTCCTCCCAAGGAAATTGGACACAATCCATTTGGTCTTGCATAAAAACAAACTGTATACAATGCCATTTCCAGTTCTGGCAAAGTACCGACGAATATGTTTGTGGGTTGGACAATTTCGTTCGATTTAAGCACCACTTTCAGGAGAGATCCCTTCTGTAAAAAAATAAATTTTTAAATTTAAATTAATCTATAAGGTACTATATTAAATTCACTATTAGGTTCTAATGATTTCAAGTCAAAATATTGCATTTCTAATAAAATAGTTGAATTTTAAACCCAAAAAATATTAATTTTCAACAAGAAGGAATGAATTTTCAATTAAAAAGTTGAATTTTCAAGCTAAAAATGCAAATATATTAGAGAACAGTTGACTTTGGAAATGAAAGGATGATTTTTCAACCCTGAAAGATGATTTTAGAGGAAATAGTTCAATTTTCAATTGACAAAGAAGTTTATTTTAGACAAAAAACATCAAATTTAAGAAAAAAATATAATAATAATAATAACATTTTTTCAACAACATAACTGATATTTCACCGAAAAAACTAATTTTCAACAAAATGGTTTAATCGTTAACCAACACAGATTAATTTTTAACCAGATAGCATTTTTAATAGAAAAAAATATAATTTCTACCAAATCAGTTCAATTTTTAACTCGAAAATATGAATTTTTAACCACAAGGTTCATTTTCAATCAAATAGATGAATTTTCTACCAAAATAATAGAATTTTCAAGCAAAAAAGACGAATTTCAACCAAAAAATTGAATTTGTAAGCCAGAAACGGGGTCGTTTTTAAAAATCATTTGAATTTCTGACCCGGGAATATGAATCTATTTTCAACTAAAAATGGAAAAATTAAATTTGCAGTTCAAAAAATTGATTTAAACAAAGTATTTCAACTTTCTACTATTTGGTTGCATTTTTAGTTAAGAGTAATGAAAAAAATCAATTTTCAATAAAATAGATGAATTTTCAAGCAAATATTTGAATTTTCAACTAGAAACTATCAATTTTCCATCCATAATAGAATAGCTCAAGTTGCAGTTAAAAAATTAGTTAAAAAAAATAGTTTTCATCTCCAAGCCAAAAAGACGAATTTTCAACAGAAAAATGTTTAATTTTCGACCAAAAGAGATTAATTTTTCCAAGAAATAATTAATTTTTCAACAAAATAGTTGAATTTTCAACTGAAATTATGAATCTTAAACAAAAAACAATTGTTAACAAAGAAGTTTAACTTTCAACCAAGTAGTTGAATTTTCAATCGAAAAAGATTAATTCTCTACAAAGAAATTACTAGTTGATATTTTTATTCAAAACTATTTTTATTTTAAATAAAAAATAGTTGAAATCAACCAAGAAAAATTTTTCAGTCAATTGAGAAAAAGAATTTCAACTAAATTGTTGAATTTCTAAGTCAAAAAGGCAAATTTTTTAAAAAACAGTTGAATTTTCAACCTGAAAATATGAATTTACAACAAAATAGGTTAGTTCCAACCAAACAGTTGATTTTTAAGCCAAAAGGACGAATTTTCCACAAAATAGTTTAATTTTCAAGAAGTTCAATTTTCAACCAAATAGCTGAATTTTCAACTAAAAACGATCGCGTGACGTAGTTTTTAAGCGGCCAATAAATGGAAATATCTTTATTTAAAATTAAATAATGTGTTTATAAATTCAAATCTCGACGTATCCGAATAAAAAGGATCATCTCGGAGAGACCAAATGAAAAGGTGCTAACTCGTGGAGACAATATGAAAAGGTGCTAACTCGCGTGGCAAATTCTGGAAGCCTCAAAATCCCATATAAATTGTATTGGGAACAACGACGCCCTCAACTCTGAAGTACCTTTTCATTTGGTCTCCACCAGTTAGCACCTTTTCATTTGGTTTCTCCGAGATGGAACCTTTTGATTCGGACATGTCGCGTCGCACTACAGTTTAAATATTCAAATCCATAGCTTACATCACCCAAATCCAGCTTATCAATATATCCCATGTAATTGACTCCTTTTTTGGATTCAGCATGGTTGACATAAACCCAATTTTGCAAACCCATAATACTCGTTTCCCCATACTTTTCTGCCAGGAAAATCCTCTCAAAAGCTGACGTCGACCCTTCGATCGGTGTGAACCAAATTCGATTTAACATTTCTTTCATCAACAATGAATCGGGGGAAATATAATTTTTTTCCGTTAGCCATTTCATTACTCTGGACATCACATTTGTTTGTAGAATTACTTCCAAGAAGTCATTTTGCTCCTTAACATTTTCGGGTGTTACCTTCTCTCTTATCTGAGAGTCATATTCATAATTGTCATATAACATCTGAATTAATTCAATCGTTAGAATGTTATTAACTTCTGGTTTAACCTCAAAGAGTCTGCAAATTTAAAAAAAGTCATTCAAAGACTTTAACGTTTGGTATTCTTTCGAATTCAAATGCATTCTTTAGACATTAAATACTATCTAGATGAGTGATAGCAAACCAAAAGGAAAAACTTACGGTTCAGGTGATTCATCCATTATATTTGTGCCATTAACCTTCTTTTGCAGATTTAATTTAATATACTTATTGGCATCAAATTCTTGTCGAGTAAAAAGATCCTCCGTTAATTTGGTCAATTCTTCATCCGAAACCAACAACTGAGGCTGATTTGGAGGTGGGATATTAGATGGATTTGCATTGTTAAACTGATTATTATTAGGATTTCTCGAGCTGGGATTGTTTATATCAGGATTATTGACATTAGGATTATTGTTGATAGGCCCATTGCTCGTAAAAGCTCCTGGTGATCCGTTTCCATTATTAATTTCTGAAGGTTGACTGTTCCCTGATGGCTGATTTGTTCCCTGATAACTTCTATCGGGAGTTGATCCTGATCCCAAATTATCTGAACGAACAGTTGATGTTTCAGCCGGAGATGAATTTACATTGTTTACTCCTTGTGGTACACTTGCAGGCTGGTTGTAATAATAATTATTGTGAGTTATTTGCGTGTGGTCATAACCACCACCACGACCATCAGAGTTAGAGCCACCAGAGTTATAACCACCAGAGCCATAACCAGAACCAGAGCCATAACCAGAACCATAATTATGTCCGGAATAATGGCTAGGATAGAATATTCTATTGGCTGCAGCATTTACTCCCGCATTTACTGTCGAATATATGAGAGCTTCTTTGACAATGTCACCAGTACCTCTTCCACTACTAGCAGCAGTGGGAATGTAAACCACTCCTGGTTGAGAGAAGGAACTTCCTCCTGATGGATAACTAGGATGGTATCCACCTGTGAAAGAGAAAATTTGTTTCCAATGAGAGTTGAATTTGAAATAAATTAAATCAAGAGAAATAATTCATTAGTTGTTAAATATTTGAGAGTTATAACTACCTGCATTAATAGATCCTGATTGCTGAGGGTACGGTGCAGATGGATGATATGAGGAATGTCCTGTATAAAGGATGATATTAATAGAAAATATATCAACAATACTGAAGGAGTGAAAGGACTAGGCACAAAATGTACATCAAACTTTAAAAAATTGTAGTTCTCATCGTCATGATTGAAAAATGCAATTAGCATTAAGTCCGAAAATGGACAGTTTTCGACTAACAGTGGGTTTAATTGCGAACCGTTTCGACAAACCTAGGACAGTATCATAGAAGCAGAAGATTAGAGCAGTAAATGCTCCTTACAAAAGTTATTGCGTTCTGAGGGGAAATGCTAAGGATGTCATGACCTTACGACACAGGTCATTTTTCGACGTCATTCAAGGTGAGCTTCTTATTTTTCATTATCATTCACTCATTCAGCCAATAAAGACAAGATATGAGCAGCAAATCAATATCCAGCAAAGGAAGGCAAGATGTTGTCAATATCCAGCCAATAAAGTCATGACATGAGCAAGACTTAGTCAATATCCAGCCAACGAAAACAAGATATGAGTAGGCGGTTGCTAATATTTAAGCAATGAAGACAAGACATGAGCAGGATGTAGTCAATATCCAGCCAATGCAGGTCAGTTATAAGGAGTTTTTTGCCAATGAACTAACCCGGAGGAATGAACCCGAAAGAACCACTAAAAGCGAACTAACCCAAATAAAAGAATCCAAACAAATCAAACCAAAAGAACCAACCGAGCGATCAGACACAAAAAAAAACGAATCAAACAAGAACAAATCCGAACGACCCACTCAAACGAACAAACTCAAACCAATCAACCCAAACGAACCAACTCGAACGAACAAACGAACCCAAACCAAACGAACCAACTGAAAGGAACTAACGTAAGCAAGCATGCCCAAACGAGTTAACACAAACTATTCGACACCAACCAACCTAAAACAACTAACCCACACCAACACACCTAAATCTACCCCCAAACCAACAAACCCTAACAAACCGACCACAAAACAACAACAAAAAAGCATCCAAACCAACTAAACCAACCTAATCCAAGCCAAACCAGCCAGTCCAAAAGAATCCAAATAAGCAATCCAAACCAACTAATACATACCAACAACCCCCAATGAAGCAACTCAATCCAAATAAACTTGAAGCAATCAATTGAAGTCAAACAACCTAAACCAATTAACCCAAAAAAATAACCGAAACTTACCGAACCAAAGGAACCAACCCAAACGAAACATTTAGAACTAACCAGCTCAAACGATCCAAGCCAAACAAATGAACCCAAACGATCCAAACAAAGCAAACCAAAGGATCGAATACGAACCGAACCAACCGAACGAACCAATCCACCCACACGAACCAAACCGAGCGAACCATCTCGAAAGAAGTTCACCCTCAGTGACCTTGGAAAATGACCTGTGTTTTAGGGTCATGACTTCCTTTAGGGTCATCTTCTGTTCCAAGATATTGGCCTAGATTTCTTAAAATGGTTCGAATTTTAACCCTCTATAACTTGAAAACTGTAAATTTTAGGACTGTATGTCCATTGACTGTTTCAAACAAGACGATGAGAACTAAAATTTTACAAAGTTTGATCAAAATCGACAGGGATCCATTTCATGTACATTTCGTACCTGGCCCTCTTTTGAACTAATTTGTATAATTTTTATTAAAGAAGCAACAAACTACCTTGATTTCCATATGATCCTGGATACGAATGAGTTCCAGATGGATATGGTCCTGATTGAGGATACGAGTGTCCTAATTATCACAAAAAATATGAATTGCTATAGAAAAATGTAAAACATGAGTTGCTCAATTAGAATTTTAATATTTAGACCGAAGATATACTTTCTCATTGTTTCTAATGTTATTCTGTTGATTATAATTTTTTCCCTACCTGTGTTAGTAGGGTAATAGGGGTTGTAAGCAGGCTGTGATGAAGCTTGAGGATATCTAGAAGCTCCTATTGCTGAACCTGAAATTAATAATGTGTAAAAAAAATTAAATCAGGAAACAAGAGTAAGAGATTGGTTTAAAGAAGGCCTGTCCTAAATTTAGAAGAAACATAATTTATTATTCATTTATTTTACCTGTGTTAGTAGAATAATAGGGATTATAAGCAGGCTGTGATGAAGATTGAGGATATCTAGAAGCTCCTATTGCTGAACCTGAAATTAATAATGTGCAAAAAAAATTAAAACAGGAAACAAGAGTAAAGGACTGGCTTAAAGAAGACCTGTCCTAAATTTAGTAAAAATATTATTTATTATTTATTTATTTCACCTGTGTTAGTAGAATAATAGGGATTATAAGCAGGCTGCGATGAAGCTTGGGGATATTTAGAAGCACCTATTGATGAACCTGAAATGAATCAAATTAAAAATGATTAAAATAGAGAAATAATCAAAAATAGATAAAATACTAAATAAGAAAACTATATACATTCTTCAATTTTATTTACCATGAGAAAGATCAGTATTATGGGGGACTGGATGCAAACCCTGTGGATTTCCTGAAGGGTATGGAGGATTATATTTTGTAGGTTTGGATAAAGACGGTGGAATATACGGTTTTTGAGTGTTTACTGGTGACTTTCCTGCACTTCCTCCATTAGCTGCAAAATGATTAATTACAATAATTAATATTATTATATTATAATCATCCTAATTTAAAAGAAAAATTTATTTCCTCCTTGGGTGGAAATTACCTGTTCCGCCATAATATGTACCGAAAGAACCACCTAATATTGGTGCTGATGGGGTCGTTTTATGATTATAATTGTTGTTATTATTATTCACTGGTTTGCTTGGAACTGGTGATGGTTCTGAAAACACAAATATATTTTTATAAAGCATATTTTTTATAAAATATAACTTCAGTACCAGGAATTTTTTATTTAAGAAATTAACTTACTGCTGTAGGTTGAGCCAAATTGTACTGATTTTTTGGGCTCTCCCATTTTGGGAGCTGATGGTTGAGGCTTGTATTCTTGCCTACTTGGTGGTACTAAAAATAAAAAATGGCATAAATGTTGATTTTTGAGACATTAAAGATAATTTAATAAACTAGGCACTAACTCTTGAAGTAATGTAGCTATTGTAATTTTGAGCTTTTAAAATCTTACCGTAAATAGTTCGTGAAGTCGTGACCGATGGTCTGTTCGTTACAGCTGTATAGAAAATATTTGATACTTAGTTTAAATATAATATTATATTGAGCTTTAATTAAAGATGAGCTTTAATCAAGTTTTAAAGTTTAATGCAAGTTTTACTTCAAATTTTGTTGGATTATAAACTTACGTTTTTTTGATCCACCTCCCAAACCTCCCCAAACACCATGTCCACTCCCTGAACTGCTTCCTCCCCCTGAACTTCTTCCTCCCCATGAAGTACTTCCTCCCCCTGAACTACGTCCTCCCCATGAAGTACTTCCTCCTCCTGAACTACGTCCTCCCCATGAACTACGTCCTCCTCCTGAACTTCTTCCACCTCCTGAACTTCTTCCTCCATATCTGCCAGCATCATTTTTATCTACAATTCAAATAAAAATTGAAAAATTATTATTGAATTTATTAAATTACAATTATTCTCACTAATACATTCTTCATATATATTGCATAATGTGATCCAAATTTATACCTCTAAAAATTCGACTCCATTTTTGGTGATCACCCCCCCCCCCCCCCCATTTGTTCGTATTTCAGAGAAAGAAATTCAATTTTTTCTTAAATCGGTCAGCATAACCCGTGCCTCCGGGATTTTAAAATTAACATGAGCTTTTTAATGGAAAAACCTCGGTTTTCGAAAGAATGGAAAAAAATTATCTCTATTCATAATATGTCCCCTAAGGGTTTACATGACTTCCATTTCTTAAACACTTCCTTCTACATGTTTTATAAAATCTTATCCTTACTATTCACAGTTATTGCCACCTATTTACAGAAAATCTCATATCTATATCCTTATTTCTATTTTTTTGTCGATAGCGCAATTTGGGGCGTGTAGCGAAGGAGTGAGCGAGTGATCGAAAGCGAGAGTGCAAGCGAGAGAGAGAGAGAGAGAGCGCGCAAACGCATCTCCATTTACTTATATTATTACATAACCATTACTTATAAATCTTTACGCTTCTAGTTTAAGCGACTTCCGTTTCCTTCTTTTTCGCTTCTCATGTACCTCCATTTTGCCATTTTTTTTGCATCCATTCTTTCATTCTTTCTCATTCGCTTCCCTAGTACCCTCTAACTCCTTCATCCACTCTTCCCCCAAACCATCCTGCCCTAAAATCTTTACCAGATTTTCTTGCAAGCTTCCTTTATCTTCCATTTCTCTCCTACATCCTTCCCATACATGCTCCCATGTTTCCTCTTCCCATTCACAGATTCTGCACTTCCTGTTCTCTTTCTTTCCCCAATACATACCTGCCCTTACCTCGTTTCCCAATCTAAATCTTGCTATTCTGGTCCATCTTTTCTCTCCCCATTCCTTTTCTAAATACTTTGTTACTCCTTCCTTTTTTATCATCTAATACCATTTATTATATTTTGATTCCTCAATCATCGCCTATCTTTCTATTAATTATCTTTCCATCTCCCTTTTTTCTACTCCCTCATAGTTGACTTCAGTACCGTCTTCCATATCTCTAGCCTTAAAGACCTCCCTCCTTTCTTCCTCCCATCTTGTTAAATCCATCGTCCTCCCTCTTCTTTCTTCTACCTCCATCCAACACTTTCTCGCTAATTCCCCTCCCTTTCTCTTCCTCAGCTTCGTCTCAAAGTTTCATGCCCTCTTTCCCACTCTAATACTTAATTTATCCCATTGCGCTTCTTCTCTCACCATATATCCCGGCGTCCTCCAGTCTACCCCTAGCGTCCACCTTATATACCTTTCATGTAAACTCTCATTCTCTTTCCTTTCTTTCCATCCCCATATCTCTGCTCCATAACCTAATACTGGCCATACCAGAGTATCAAATAACCACATTCTCCTTCTCCAATTTTTTAAACCCTTTTTCTTCCTATTCCCCATGTTTCATTACCCCTGCTGCTTGTTTTATCCTTTCTCTTATATGAGCTCTATGGTCTCCATTTGCTTGCAAGGTATATCCCAAATACTTGAACTCTTTTATTTCTTCTAATTTTATTCCCTTCCATCTCCCGTCCATTCATTCTTTCTTCCTCCTCCTTTTCTAAACCTCATTATCTTTGTCTTTCCTACATTTAAATTCAACTTTTTCCATCTAAGTATTTCTCTAATCCTGTAATTAATCCCGCCATCCCTTCTTCATTCTCTGCCATCAACACTATATGGTCTGCGTATGTCAGTGTATATATCTTTTCGCTCCCTATCCTAACTCCTCCCCCACCCTTTTCTCTTCATTTCTTCTTTCAAGTTTGATATTAATATATTAAATAAAAGTGGGCTCAGAGGACATCCTTGCCTTACTCCTCTCACCAACCAGAAGCTATCACCTGCTTGCTCTCCTCGCTTTACCTTGCTTTTTGTCTCTCTAGAAATTTCCGATACTCTCTTTGTTAATCCCTCTCGTATTCCCTCTTTTACAATAACTTTTTCTTGCCTCGGTCTAATGAGTCAAACGCTCTCTTCAAGTCCACAAATATTGCTATCATTGCCCCTTCTTCACTTTTAATCCTCTTATTTATCAAATAGTTCGGAACATATATATTGTCCACTAATCCCATCCCTTTACTAAACCCTGTCTCATTCGGTAGCTCTATCTTTTTCTCCACAACTTCTTTTTTGAACCTCTCCGATAAAACAGTCACATATACTTTATGCAGTGTTGGCATTAGTGTCACTCCTCTATAATCTTTAACCTCCTCCCCTTTGCCTTTCTTCACTATTGGTATCACTACTCCTCCTTTCCATAACTCTGGCCACCCCGCTCCTCTCCATACTCTATTGCGCATTATCCATGCCCATTCCTTTAATTATGTCCCCCCATGTTTCCATACTTCATTTGGAATCTCATCTATACTAGGTGCCTTTCCATCTTTTACCATTCCTAATACCTTCACTATTTCCTCCCTTGTGATGTTCTCCTCCTCATCTGTTTCCCTACCATCTTTTTCTCCTTCCCTAAGTTTCCTCTCTACCCCTCCTAATAATTCCATAAACTATTTCTTCCATTCTAGCATCTCCTTCTTCTTCTATTCGCAATTCTGATCCCATCCACTTCTATATCGTCCTTTACTAACTTCTTTTTTGTTTGTGCACTCTAATACTCCTATTATTTCTCCTATCATTATTTCCATTTCCTCGTTTACATGTTCTTCCCCCATTTTGATATGCCTGACCTTTCCTTCGAACTGTTCTTTACCTTCTATTGACCAATCCCCTATTCCTACTCTTTTTACTTTTGCTTCTTTTTTAGCCTTATTGTTGTTACTTATTTTTCCCTCTACTGTCACTATTATGGGAAAGTGATCCGAATTTATATAGTTCCCCACCTCTAGTTTCTTAAATTTCTCTCTGACCTCGTCGTCTACTACCACATAATCAATTACCATTCCCCTTTTTCCTCCTGAACGTGTATATTCCCCTTCCTCATCACCCTCTATACTTCCGTTTAGGATAAACCATCACATCTCTCCTACGTTCTTAACAACTTCTTTCCCTTCCCATTCAGTATCTTGTCTTTGGATTTTCTTCCTCGCTGTCCATCCCATTCCCTTCCTCCTCTATCTCCTGTTTTCGCATTAAAATCTTCTCCTATTATATGCCTAATCTCTTGCTTATTTTCTTCCATCAGTTCTCCCAACTCCTCTGATTTCTCCTCCATATCACCGTTCACATAAACCTCCACTATCTTCCACCTCTCTCCTCCTATATTTATCTCTTCTACTATACATCCTTCTTTATTTTCTTTCAACTCTTTTTTATCCTTCTCTGTTATAAACTTGTTCCTTACCCCCATCACCATTTCTACCATTGCTCTGCCTTTTTTGTTCTTCCTCTTTGCATTTTGAACCTGCCATTTGTAACCTATTGCTAATCATCCCCTTACTCTTTCCCATCCCTTTTCATCTAGCCACATGTCCATCATTACTACTACATCCTATTGTGTCAAATTTCTCATAAACTTCCTATCCTTTCTTTCTAAGCCTGCTATATTCCAGTAGCATATCCACCAATCTTCCCTACTTTTGTTTCTCGTCTCTTTTTGTTTACTACTATTTCTTGATTTTTTATCTTCCGTTCATTTCTCTCCTAGTTTCCCGACACCTCATTTTCTACTAACTCTTCCCTGACCTTATCCCAATTTCACCATACACCTTCTAACTGTATTCTCCCATACTTAACCCATGTTCTTCTTCCCTTTTTTCTTTCCTCTTTCGCTATTTTCCTTAACTTATACTGCATCTTCATTTCTACTCATGTCAAATCATCCTCTATTCTCTCCGAGCTTCCCTATAATACATTCTCCTCTGTCATCACTTCCCTCTTATGTTCCCATTTCTTTAGTTTCACTAGTACCATTCTCTCCCCTCTTCGCTCTTCCCTTCCTACACTTCGCACTTCCTACATCTCTACTTTAGCATCAATCCTTTTTAGTGCTTCTTCCACTCCTTCCATCAGCTCCTTCCCCTCTAATCTTAGACCCTTCATCACCATGTTTCTTTTTTCTCTCTCTTTCTTTTCTATTCTTTCTTCTATTTTTCTCAGCCTTTCTTTCTCCTCATTCCCACTCTCCCCACCTCCAAATTCACGGTTTGAGCTTTCTATTTTTTCTTGTTCTTTATTTAACTTCTAAGGAATGTTCAAGGAATAATTTCTACCTAATGAATTTCAATTCTGAACCTCCCAAAATAATTGCCAGATATCCTATAAAAAAAAATTGTTGCTCTTAGGATCCGCTAATTGTCTCATTAATTCCGGAAAATACTAACTTTTCACAATTTGGTGGAAAAAAAGATACAAATAGAAATTTTGTATGATTGTTATGAGCATTATATTTTCTTCCACTCAAAGGGAGGGTTTTCACTAACAAAAGAAAAAAATGTATATTTTCAATATTTTTCAAGCTTATGTTTCCTTATTACCGAAAATCTTATTTTCATAAAATCAAAGAGCCCATAAAAGTTCTAATCGATATGTTGTGCTACAATGAACAACTTGTTAAGTTATGATAATTTTATATCAAATAAAATTTTTCTTCATAGAAAAAATTCAACTTTTTTTGTTCAAATTTTCTATGTCGCTATTGATTAATAAAGAATGGTCGTCAGAAGTTCGTCAATTGATCAATCTTATATCGAATTCAGTATGAAACAGTTACTTTTATTTCCTAAGATTTCAAGTTGAAATATATTACATTCCTAAAAAAATAGATAAATTTTTGAACACAAAAAGACAAATTTTCAACAATTTCCAACCGAAAAAAGAATTAAAAATCAACCAAAAACAGTTGAATTTTCAAGCTAAAATGGGGAAATCTTTTCTACCATAAATGATCAATTTTTTAAACCAAATATTTTAATTTTCTACCAAATTGTTGAATTTTCAAGCCAAACAGACGAACTCTCTACAAAACAGATCAATTTTCAACTAAAATGATGAATCAATTGTAGCAATTTTTTAAAAATTAGTTAAACTTTAAATAGTTGATTTTTCAACGAAAAAAATACGAATTTTCAAAAAAATAGTTGAATTTACAAACAAAACAGATTAATTTTCAACCGAACAGTTGAATTTTTAACTAAAAAGGATTAATTTTCAACCAAGAAATTGGAAATTTGAACGAACCAGTTGAATTTTCATAAAAAAGATGACTATCAAAATAGTTGAATTTTCAACCTACAAGTTGCAACCAACTGGTCGAAATAAAAAAAATTTTTTTTAAATAAACAGTTAACTTTGCAAGCCAAAAAGTAGACTTTTTTTAGAATTTCCTACCTACAGACAATTTTTAACAAAATAGTTGAATCCTAAAACATATAGGTAAATTTTTAATCTAAAAAGATGAATTTTACACCAGATAGTTGAATTTACAACAAAAAATATAAATTTTCAACGAAAAAGTTACTTTTCAACCAAATAGTTTAATTTTCTACCAAAATATTGAATTTTGAAGCCAAACAAACGAATTTTCTACAAAAAAGATCATTTTTCAACTAAAATGATGCATTAATTGTAGCAATTTTTCAACAGATTAGTTGAATCCTTACTCAAAACAGATTCATTTTCAACTAAATATTTGAATTTTCAACAAAAAAGGATATAAATATATATATATATATATATATATATATAAAAGACGAATTTTCAAGAAAATACATGAATCGTCAGTCAGATTGTTGAATTTTCAACAAGAAAAGAACAATTTTTAATTTAAAATATTTCAACAAAACACTCACAGTTTCAACCAGAGAGATCAATTTTGAAATAATTTTTCAATTTGCATAACCAAAAATGGAATATTTATATTTTTACTTAAAAAAAAGTAATTTTCAACCAGAAAAAAAATAAATTTCCAACAAAATACATGAATTTACAAATAAAAAAAAAAGATTTTTAGCTGAAAATGGAATAGAGAATAGCTAGATTTTTATTTAAGAACTTAATGTTCAACCAAATGAAAAATAATTTTCAACAAAATAGTTGAATTTTCAACCAAAAAAAGAGGGTTTTTCAATTAAAATGATTAATCATGAATGAAAAAAATGAATTTGCAACCAAGTACTTTCGAAGTACACTTCCAACTAAATAGTTGAATTAAAAAAAAAAGTTATAGTTGATATTTGAAAAAAAGAAAAAAACGTTAATTAGGAAGGATTCTTTCTTTATTTGTGTATTCAAATCCGAATTTGGGATTTCAGTAAAATATGAAAACACGTTTTATTTTGTATTTCAACGTTTCTTATTCGATTACTGCTTATTATTATTATCTTTTTTTTTCGAGATATTTTTAGTTGAGTCCTCAACCAAAGAAGAATAATTCGAATTTTTAAGAAAAAATTTATAACTTTTTCAGCTTTATGATTTCTTAAAAAAATTGTGAGAGTTATTCTATTTGAAAATTGATGATAAAAAAGTATTCTCTTTGCCTCAAATCAAGGAATTTTCTCCGTTCTTGCATCAATTTTTGAATCATGTTAGTGAAAAAAGTTTTACTATAAAAAACTGCGTTTTCAAATATTATGCATTACCGTTCAATAAAATGCAACAATGCTATGGATCGATCGTTTCGTCTAGGATCAACACAACTTTTCAATTCTCGCATCAACTTTAAATTAAGAGAATGAGAAAATTTTTACTATAAAAATCGATTTTAAAAATATATAAAATACCATAACTTCCCTACTCTTTAATAAAATCTATTAATATTGTAGGTCAATCGATTCGTCTCGAGCCAAGGAATCTTTTATATTCTTGCATCAACTTTGAATTATGTTGAAGAAAAAAGTTTTACTATAAAGAACCGATTTTTAAAATATTTTGCATTACTATAGCTTCCGCACTCTTCAATAAAATGTATTAACATTATTGGTGGATCGATTCGTCTTGAATCAGCACAACTTTTCTATTCTTGAATCAACTTCAAATTATGAGAATAAGAAATTTTTATTATAAAAATCAATTTTAAAAATATATAAAATACCATAACTTCCTTAATGTTTAATGAAATGTATTATATTGTAGGTCAATCGATTCGTCTCAAACCGAGGAATCCTTTATGTCCTTGCATTAACTTTGAATTAAGTTGCAGAAAAAAGTTTTACTATAAAAAACCGTATTTTCAAGTTATATGCATTACCATAGCTTCCTTACTCTTCAATAAAATGTATTGACATTATTAGTCAATCGATTCGTCTTCTATCAACACAACTTTTCTATTCTTGCATCAACTTTAAAAATATATAAAATACCATAACTTCCCTACTGTTTAATGAAATGTATTAACATTGTAGGTCAATCGATTCGTCTTAAACCAAAGAATCTTTTATATCCTTGCATTAACTTTAAATTAATTTGCAGAAAAAAGTTTTATCATAAAAAAACCGTATTTTCAAATATTATGCATTACCATAGCTTCCTTACTCTACAAAATAATGTACTAATATTATAGTTCAATCGATTTGACTCGAATCAACACATCTATTCTGTTCCTGCATCAACTTTGAATTATATTAATGAAAAAACTTTTACTATAAAAAAGCGATTTTCAAAATATATAAAATACCATAACTTCCCTACTCTTTAATAAAATGTATTATTATTGTAGGTCAATCGATTCGTCCCGAACCAAGGAATCTTTTATATTCCTACATCAACTTTGAATTATATTAATGAAAAAACTTTTACTATAAAAACGCGATTTTCAAAATATATAAAATACCATAACTTCCCTACTCTTTCATAAAATGTATTATTATTGTTTAAGTTATTTTTAAATTATTGTTTTTTTTTAAATTATTGTATTGTTTAAATTATTGTTTAAAGTTTTACCATAAAAAAACGATTTTCAAAATATACATAAAATACCATAACTTCCCTACTCTTTAATAAAATGTATTAATAATGTAGGTCAATCGATTCGTCCCGAACCAAGGAATCTTTTATATTCTTACATCAACTTTGAATTATGTTCAAGAAAAAATGTTTACCATAAAAAAACGATTTTCAAAATATATATAAAATACCATAACTTCCCTACTCTTAAATAAAATGTATTAATATTATAGGTCAATCGATTCGTCCCGAACCAAGGAATCTTGTACATTCTTACATAAACTTTGAATTATATTAATGA
>CAKNXH010001127.1:33620-46439 GCA_932178445.1 Andricus quercusramuli | reverse complement strand
CCTTACTTTTCAATAACATTTATTAATATTATAGGTCAATCGATTCGACTCGAATAACCAAACCTTTTCTGTTTTTGCATCAACTTTAAATTATGTTAATGAAAAAAGTTTTACTATAAAAGACCGATTTTCAAAATATATAAATGATCATAACTTCCCTACTCTCTAATAAAAAGTATTAATATTGTAGGTCAATCGATTCGTCCCGAACCAAGGAATCTTTTATATTCTGACATCAACTTTGAATTATATTAATGAACAAACTTTTACTATAAAAAAGCAATTTTCAAAATATATAAAATACCATAACTTCCCTACTCTATAATAAAATGTATTTATATTGTAGGTCAATCGATTCAACCCGAACCAAGGAATCTTTTATATTCTGACATCAACTTTGAATTATATTAATGAACAAACTTTTACTATAAAAAAGCAATTTTCAAAATATATAAAATACCATAACTTCCCTACTCTTTGATAAAATGTATTAATATTGTAGGTCAATAGATTCGTCCCGAAACGAGGAATCTTTTATATCCTAACATCAACTTTGAATTATGTTCAAGAAAAAAGTTTTACTATAAAAATTAAAAAAACGATTTTAAAAATGTTATGCATTACCATAGCTTGCTTACTCTTCAATAAAATGTATCAATGTTATAGGTCAATCGATTCGTCTTGAATCAACACAACTTTTTTATTCTTGCATCAACTTCAAATTATGAGAATAAGAAAAATTTTACTATAAAAACCCGATTTTAAAAATATTATTTAGAGCTAAAAAAAAGCAATCAATATTTTTAGAAATCCTTCGGTCAGTTTCAAAATAATAGTGGTGAAAATAAGCCCTACAAATTTCATCAATTTATCTGCAATCGTTTTCTAGTTATCGTGTTTACAAAAAAGTGCGACATCCACACACACACATCCGGACAATTGCTTAGAACACTGTATTAGATATTTTTTAATTGAAGAAGGTTTAATTAAATGAATTTAAAAAATTTCGAAAAATGTTTCCATTACAAAGCTTTCTCTATGAGGAAG
This sequence comes from Andricus quercusramuli, assembly GCA_932178445.1. Taxonomy (NCBI): domain Eukaryota; kingdom Metazoa; phylum Arthropoda; class Insecta; order Hymenoptera; family Cynipidae; genus Andricus; species Andricus quercusramuli. The sequence continues at coordinate 45,392 of CAKNXH010001127.1, read as the reverse complement.
CAAAAATCAGAAAAGCGTCAAAAAATCAGGACGTCTGGTCACCCTACCCACTCTGCACGCGATTGTTGATGTTAATTGTTATAAACATTTAGTAAAAAAGTTGAGAAAATTACTCACGAATAATAAAAATGAGTAGAAATAATAGGAAGAGAGACACTTTTAACTCCATCTTTGTATCAAGTAGGTGGACCGTCTCCGTACGATGTAAAAAATTAAACTGGCCCCTGCATCCACTTAAGAATGGTTATATAAGGACATATGTCATTTATTCTGAATTATTTCAGTGGAAAATCCAACGGGAATTGCGCATTTGTCATACCATCTGGAGCTCGATACAACGATATAAAAAAGGTCAATTAATGAACGGTTCATCTTCTAGATCTCTCCCCTTATCTCATAAACAAACCAGTAAAAACTAAAGCCGAAAGTAAGACGCTGATTACTCAGCTTCATATTTCATTAGTATTAATTTTAATATCGCTCACTAAAGTTTTATTTTCTGACATTATAAATTTAAATAATTTAAAAATCTATTGTAACAAATTTTACAATATATATATTATAAGAAAAAAATATTTTGGAATAGTAACATTTTCAGTTTAAAAAATTCATTTTTGACCAAAAAGAAACGAATTTTCAACTGGTTGAATTCAACGAAAAGACTCCAGCGTTTAACAAAATATTTGAATCCTCAATCAAGATGATGATTTTTTACAATAGAAGATTAACTTTTCACTCAAAAAGACGAATTTTCAACGAAATGTATGAATTTTCCACAAAACAGTTGAATTTTCCACCCCAGCCTATGTGTTTTAAACAAGAAAATTAATTTTCTACCAAGTAGATAATTTTTCAAATAGTTAGATTTTCTACCAAAATAGTTGAATTTCAAACTGAAAATAGAAGATAAGTTTTAAACCAAAAATGAAACAGTTATATGTTCAGTCTGAAAAATTAATTTTTTCAATAAAGAAAAACGAATTTTCAACCAGGTAAACTTAACCAAAGTAAAAGAATTTTTAACAAAATAGTTGAATCTACAGCCGAAACGATAAATTTGAAAAAAGAAAATTAATTTTCTACCAAAAAAGATTAATTTTCCGGAAAACAGTTGAATTTTCCCCCCGATAAGAAATAGTTGAATTTTCTACCAAAAATAGATGAATTTTCAACTAAATATTCAAATTTTCAACTAAAAAATGTAAGTCTTAAACCAAAAATGAAATACATTCTTAGTTTAAAAAATTAATTTTTAACCAAAAATATACGAATTTTCTATCAGTGAAAATGAACCAAAAATACGAATTTTCAGAAAAAATACATGAATTTTCCACAAAACAGTTGAATTTTCCATCCGACACTATGAATTTTCAACCAAAGTCAATTTTATACCATGTAGTTAATTTTTAAAATAGATAATTTTTTAACCAAATCGGTGAATTTTTTACCAAAAAAGTTGAATTTTCAACCAAATAGATGAATTTTGAAATAAATAAAATATGTTTTGAACGAATAATGAAACGAATAATGAAAGTTACATTATTATTTGAAAAAATTAATTTTCAACAAAAAAAAGTGAATCTTCGACCAGCTAATTGAAAAAAAAGAATTTTTGACATAATAGTTGAATCCACAGCAAAAAAAAATGACCTTCAAAAAAAGAAGATTAATTTTCTACCAAAAAGTTAGTTTTCTACATGTAGTTAATTTATCAAATATTTAAATTTTGAACCAAATAGTTGAATTTTCTACCTAAATAGTTGAATTTCAAACTGAAAATGAAAGATAAGTTTTAAATCAAAAATGAAATAGATACATTCTTTGTTTAAAAAATTAAATTTTGACAAAAAATATAAGAATTTTCCATCAGTGAAAATGAACCAAAAAATATGAATTTTCCACAAAACAGTTGAATTTTCCACCCGATACTACGAATTTTCAACCAAAACGTTAATTTTCTATCATGTAGTTAATTTTTCAAATATTTAAATTTTGAACCATATAGTTGAATTTTAGTAGAATTTGCATCTTTCTCGAATAAAAATTCAAAAATTTTGTTTAAATGTCATCCTTTTTGTTTAAAAATTGAACTCTTTGGTCGAAAATTCGTCTTTTTCGTTTGAAAATTAAAGCATCTTCGTAGAAAATTTACTTTTTATTTAAAACTCATACTTGGATGTTGAAAAGTCAAACTAATTTTTTTTTTTTTAATGTAAATTCAACTCTTTTTTTTTGAAAATTTATGTTTTTAATTTTAAAATTAATCTATTTTAGTAGAAATTGCATCTTTTTTGTATAAAAATGCAACTGCTTGGTTGAAAATTAATTTTATCTGCTTGAAGATTCAACTATTTTCTGTGAATCACTTTGTTGACAAAGCCTTTTTTGTTGAAGATTCATATTTTTAGTTGAAAGACCATTTCTTTAGTTGAAAGCTCAACTATTTTGTTGAAAACTTATCTTTTTTAATTGAAAATTCAACTGCGTGGGTAAAAGTTGAACTAAATGTTGATTTTTTTGAATGAAGTTGTATTTCTGGTTAAAAATTCAATTTTCATACAGAAAATTCGTCTTTTGGCTTGAAGAATCAACCATTTAAGTTAGCTTTTCTTCTGCCATGAAAAATCTTTATTTGTTGAAAATTCGTATTTTTGGTTGTAAAATTAATTCTTTTTTAAATGAAATTTCGCCTTTTTTGGTTGAAATATCAACTATTACATCTGATTCTTGAGAATTCATATATTAAGGATAAAAATTTAATTTTTATGTTGAACTTTTATTTATTTTGATGAAAATTCAAGTATTTTGTTAAAAAGTCATCTTTCATGGTAGAAAAGTCATTTTTTTGTTTAAAATAAAATTTCAATTTTCCCGGGCAGAAACATTTATTTTAATTTATGACGTTAATTTAACAAATCTTTTAACATAAAAGAGCAAAGCATGGCAAAATAAATGAATTTAAATAAAACTACTTACATTTTCCACTAAAAAATATTTTTTATACAAAAAATGGAATAGTTAAATTTTCAGTTGAAAAAGTAATTTTCAACAACAAAAAAACGTATTTTCAACTAAATAGTTCAATTTTCAATCAAAATGATGAATTTTCAAATAAAATTAGGAATCTTCAACTGGAATAGTTTAATTTTAAATCAAAAATATGAATTTTCAACCAGAGATGAATTCTTAAAAAAGATTAATTTTCTACTAACAAATATATTTTTTCAACAAATTACACACATTTTCAACGAAATAGTTGAATTTTGAAGAAAAAAATTATAGATTTTAATTGAAAATGGAAGAAGGATTTTTAATTTTATTTTTATATTTTAATAGATTTACTATTAATAAAAAAATCATTTTGAGTAATAAATTAAATAATATTTTTAAGTAAAATTTTATTAATTAACATATTGTTATTAATAATAATTTAGCAACACAATGAATCTTCAACTAAAATAGTTGAATTTTCAAACAAAGGGATGAATTTTCAACTAAAGTCGTAAATATTTAACTGGAATAGTTGAATTTCAAACCAAAAATACCAATTTTTAACTTAAACGATGAATCTTTAACTAGAATAATTGAATTTTTTACCAAAAAGATTAATTTTCAACCAAGAAGATACATTTCTACCAAAAAAGACGAATTTTCAAATAAAAAGGATAATTTTACAACGAAAAATTGGATAATTAAATTTGTAATCAAAAAATGAATGTTGAACCAGAGATCAATTTTCAACTAAAATTATGAAATATTCTATTAGAAATATAGTTACATTTTAAGTTTTAAAAAAAAGTTGCAACTAAAAAACATCCAAAGGAACAACAAGTTTTCAATCAAACAGCTCAAATGGATTTTTAATTAAAACGATGAATCTTCAACAACAACAAAAATTGTAACAAACGATACCTTCCAACCAAATAATTTTATTTCGAACAAAATACGTGAATTTTCAACGAAATAGTTAAATTTTCAATTGAAAAACACAAATTTTTATCCAAATTCTTGAATTTTGAACTATAAAAGATCATTTTTCAACTAAAAATAAAACATAATGAATCTTCAACTGGAATATTTGAATTTTATGCCAAAAAGATGAATTTTTCACAAGGTACATAAATTTTCAACCAGAGGTGAATTTTAAATTAAAATTATGAATCTTCAACCAAAAAAAAAATAATTTTTAGGAAAAGAGTTTAACTTTTAACCAAGTAGTTGAATTTTTAACTAAAAAAATGATGAATTCGCAACGAATGTAAAAAAAATGTCTAGTGCGATTCAGAAATATTTCTTCTTTGAAAGACTACTTCTACTCTAAAAACCACTTGAAGTACTTTCTTTTTCTAAAATTTAGAAAAAGGAGCTTTCAAATTGTGACAAATTCTGTTTCAAGTGAAATTATATTTCTTGAATTTTGCTACAATCAGAAGTAAATTTCCGGGGTTTTAATTAAATTTCCGACCATTTCCCGGTCAATAAAATTCCCGGTTTCCCGGTGAAGTCGCCACCCTGATTAATTAATTTCTGCTGTTAAATTTTGTCGATTGCTGATCCAATAATTTTTTAGGAAAGAGAAAAAATCTACCACTGCCCGGATTTGAACCGGGAACGCTACTATTCATAAGTGGAGTTAACCAATTGAGCCAGAGTGGTTCTAAAATAAGTTACAGTACCCTATTATCAATGAAATTTATTTTTCCATATAAAAATCGATCCTTAACTCAGAGTAGAAAAATATTAAAGAGTTCTTCATCACAAAAATTAGTCTTATTTTCTTTATTTTCTAAACTACATCTTCCTCATCCCTAACCGTCAACTGAATATTGATTAAAGCTGCAGCAATAATTACAATATCATCTAAAAGAGACTCGGATCGATTACCGAAGTTGACACTGTTCTCTAAAATCTTGAATTCTCTCAACTGATTCATTATCCTTTTAACATGAATCCTAACACTCGCGAGCCACCTGGCAATTTTCGTTTCTGCTTTCCAATTCCTCCTCATGGAAATGCTCGGAAGTCGTATTAATCTACAATTTTTTCCCCTCAAAACGTTGTCCACGTACTTAAATCCGCGATCAGCAAGACTTAAAATTGCGATATCTTCTGGTAAAACGTCCAAGAATCCCGAATTCTTCACTATAGTCACATCTGAATTCCCTTTGCAGTATCTCGTTGAAACAAAAGTGATGAAACCGTTTGGAGTCGAAGACACCAAGAACTTCACAGTCTCTGTTGATTCGTAGGAAGGAAGTCTTAACCCCTGAATAAGAGTAGATCTCTCCATTTTAATCTCAAAAATATTAAGAATAGATTGGACTTTCTTCAGTCGATTTCGAAATTGAACTGGAAGATTCGCTGAAATCAGATTTGCCTCAGGCCAAAGTATATACTTCTTGAGATACTTGGCGATTAGAGGAACAGTCTTTTTGAAAATGTGACTAATATGACTAGACGATAAACCAAAATCGTAACTTAAAACTTCGTTGGATAAATTTAAGCGAATTTTCTTGAGCACGCAGTAAATATGTAGAATTGGAATATTCAAACGCTTCTCCATATTTGTAATTATATGCATCGCATTTTTCGGAACGCCTAGAAACAAAAGAGGGTCCATTTCGATAAAGGCTTTCGTCCTCGTCTCAAACATTCTGTTCTTTAAGATTTCTATCCTCACTTCCTCGTCTTCTGAATCAGAGGCTTCAGACAGCCAGTCTTCATCTGCTACTAAACCTTCTGTTTTTTTCACTTCCCTTCTGATTGTAGACGTCGCAACATCTCTAGTTTTTGGTTTGCACGTAATTCCTTTACTTCTAACCTTTGGTCTTAAATTAATTTGTATGCACCTATCTCTTAACCATGTTCCTCTTTCATCTGCAAAAGAGGTAAACATGTGCTTAAAATCGTGATTTATTCCGTGCAGAAGATCCTCTTCGGTAGGAGGTTCACTGTGACTTGTTCCGTTAGTATCTTGATCAAGAACGTAGGGAAACTTGAGTCCCTTAGACTTATTTTGCAAAGTTCTACTTTGCTGAATAGAATTTTGAGAGCTTGGTCCACAGGATTTACTCCGCTGATTTATTTTGAGAGTCTGCTGATTGGGACTGTAGGGCTGGAACAGTTCTTCTCTTACTGGACTCGTTGCTACTTGGCAGAGCAAATTTATTTCTGGTAATTGTAATTCCTGCACTTCTGGTGAGTCCGGTTCCATCTTTATGAAAATACAGTCATCCATTTGATTCGCGGCTGCTTCTGACAAATGAAATTCCGATTCTGGCAAGTCCGGTTCCGTTTTTATGACAATACTTTCGTCCATTTGATTGAGTAAATTTGCTTCTGATAATTCCGATTCCGCTTTTATAACGACATTTCCACCCATTTGGCCCAGAATAACTTCGGATAAAATTGAATCGCTTCCTGGTGAATCGGACTCCGTTTTTATGACGACACTTCCGTTTATTTCAGTCAGCATATTTTGTGACAAAAGTGTTTCTACATTTGGCTCATCTGGCTCCGACTTTATAACAACAGTTCCATCCATTTGGTTTAATATATTTGCTTCGGGGATATCTAATTCCATTTTTATGATATCTCGCCTTTCGGTTGAATTCTGTTTATTTGATTTTGGCAAATTAAATCGAGGCAGTACTCCTTTTTTTAGTATTTTGTTGCCTCCCATGAATCTGTATCGCATGTAGTTCTCCATATCTTCCGGCAGCTAAAAAAGAAGACAATTTTCAGACTGGGACAATCACGATATTAAAATGGTATACAAGATAACTTTTTATAGAATTCAAGAATAAATTGACCTTTAACTCTTCATTTTTTGCAGTAATGTGACTTTTTTACGATAATAAGGGAAAAATAGGGGAATAAAATCTTAAAAAAAAAAGAATGAATAAGTTAAGTTTCAATCTAAAAATCAAATGCTTTAGAAAACCGTTGACTTTGATACCCGAGAAAATGAGCTTTCAACTAAATAACTGAATTTTCAACAACAGGGTGGCTATTTTAATCAAATCAAAAAATTCCCGGCCTTTTCCCGGTTCGCAAACATTTTTCACGGCCAATGAAATTGAAAAATTCGAAATTTAAAGCTAAAAATTTTTCCATTTGAAGTAATAAAAACTGAACTGCAAATTAAAGCACCCAAAGTGGAACTCTTGAATTTTAAACTTTTGAAATTGAAGTTTAAAAATGTTTTAATTCAAGTATTTTGTATTCAAATGCTCAATAATTTACACGCATAAAATGGAAGCAACTAACACTTTTCAACTAAAAAATTTTTAATTAAATTCAGTTAAACTTCCAAATTAAAATTTTTAACTGTTATCAATTGTAGAGTTCAAAGATGCAGATTCAGTTCCAAAAATATAAATCCACGTTACAATTTCAATGCTCTAAATTAAAGAATCAATCATTGAATTTGAAAATTTTCAAAATTATATCATTTTAACCAATTTGAAGCTGGAAATATTAAAAATAGAAGTTACACTTTTTTATAAGCTGAATACTTCTTAAATCAAAAAATAAATTATTTTAATTTTAAATAGTTTCAGAATCTTAAGAATACTTCAAAATCTTGACAAATCTACATGTCGTTTTACATTTTTTGACATTTAAAATTATTTTTGACAATTTTCAGAACTTCTAAACATCTTTGAAAATGATTCGAATTGTTCCTATTTTTTTTAAATCTTGGTACATGAAAAAGACTTTCGTTAAAATCTTCCACATTCATTTTTGACAATTTTGTCAAACTTTCTACATGTTTTGAAATATTCTCTTGAAGTTAATTTTTCAAAATGAAAAATCATTTTCAATTTTCCTAGAAATCTTAAGGAAATGTTTTTTAGTCTTTTAAAGCCTTTCACAATTCTTAAAAAGCTTCTAAATTTCTTGTTCGAAATCTACAAAAATCTATATTTTATTTTAAATTAGGCCTTGGGCTATTTGCACCGAAATTTCAGTATGAATAGCCGGATTTTTTGGTACAACTTACTCGAATTTTTTCTGATATTAATATTTGTTCAATTGTTATATATACATCAAAATTAAACAATTTGACTTATAAATGGAGTTTTTTTAGATAGAACAATTAAAAATGCAAGTTCAAAGTTTAGTTTTTTTTGTTTTTAGTTTTGAATATTTGATTTATAATTACTGATTTTAAATGAATAGTCAGATATTTCTAAATATTAAGTAATTGATATTTTTTTTAGTCAAAAAATTTCAAATTGAATGCTTTAAAAATGGAGCTTTTTAGACTGAAACAATATTTGAAATTTAATAAAATCCTTTAATTATGATTATATTATTTTGAAGTTATTTTGAAATTGCAAATAGTTTATGAAGTTTCAATCGGTCGTTTACAATTGTTTAACTTATAAGACCGAAACTTATAAAACCGCAAATTCTAAAATTGTGAACTGATTCCGAATCGCCTTGTAAAATCAATTATTATTAAATTTTAATCCTGAAAGTGCATTTCAGTTTCAAAAATCTTCAATTAATTGATATTAACAGTTTATCAACTAAAAGTATTTTTAATTTCATTTTAAAATTCTTTTAACTAAAATGTACGCTTAAAAATTTAAATCTAAAATGGCAAATTTTTTAAGTGAAAGATTTTTAAATGACGCATTTTAAACTGAATCATATTATAACCGAAAAAGATAACAATTTAACCAAATATTTAAAAAAATGGTTCAAATCACAGATGGAGATTTTTTTTCTGATAATTTGTAAAATTCCCGGTTGAAAAATAAATTCACTGTCATTTCCTGGGTTTTCCCGGTCTCATAAAATTCCCGGTTTCCCGGTACAGGGGTCACCATGAACAAAATGAATTAATTTGTAACTAAATAATGAAACTTTCAAGCAAAAGAAACGAGTTTTCAACAAAATAGTTGAATTTTTAACCAAATAGCTGAATTTTCAACCAAAAAGATTAATCTCAAAACAAAAACCAAACAGTCAAGTTTTCAACCAAAAAAACATTAATCTTCAGATAAAACCAAATAATTGCATTTGCAGCCAAAACGACGAAAATTTATTAGAATTCGGTTGAATTTTCAACTAAAAAAGATCCCTTTTCAACCAAGAAAGACAAATTTTCCGCCAAAAATGATAAATTTTCAATCCAAAAGGACAAATTTTCTATCCAAAGCAGTTAAATTTTCGACCAAAAAAGACGAATTTTCCACAAAATAGTTACATTTTCAACAAAATAGTAGAATTTTCAACTAAAAAGAGATAAATCTTCAATAACAAATTTTCAACCAAAAAAAGCAATTCTAAACAAAAAATTTAACAGTTAAAGACATTTAGAAGACAGTTGAATTTTCAACAAAAATGATAATTTTTTTACCAAGAAAGACGGCTTTTCTACCGAAAAATGGCTTTTCAATCCAAAAGGACCAATTACACAAATGACTAACAAAATAGTTTAAACTATGTAATTTTTTTTTCAAACAAAAAAATAATTTTTTTTATTGAAATGACGTATATTTAACTGCACAACTTGATTTTTCAACAACAAAAAATGAATTCGCGAACAAAACGATTAATTTTCAAACAAAAAGATTAATTTCCTACAGAGAAATACGATTTTTCAACAGAATACATGCATTTTCAACGAAATAGTTGAATTTTGAACTGAAAAAGACAAACTTTCAACTGGAATAGTTGAATTTAAAAAAATACATTTTCAACTAAAATGATAAATGTTCATTTGAAATAGTTGAATTTCCAACCAAAATGATGAATTTTTAATCAAGAAGATTAATTTCTACAAAAAAAGACGAACTTTCAACAAAATACATAAATTTTCAACTAAAAAAGATAACTGTCAAGGAAGGATTGATTGGGTAAATTATCAGTTACAAAATTAATGTTTAACCACTGATATATATATCAGTGTGTTTAACTAAAGAGATGAATTTCAAACTAAAATGGTGAAATATTCAATTGGAATAGTTACATTTAGAGTTTCAAAAAGAATGCCAACCTAACTGATGAATTTTCAGCTAAAATGATGAATCTTCAATCGGAATAGTTGAATTTTAAAATAAAATGATCAATTTTCAACTAAAATAATGTATCTACCTAGAAACATACATTTTTAACCAAGAAGATTAATTTCTAACAAAAAAGACGAATTTTCAACTAAAAAATATAATTTTTAACAAAATAACACATTTTTCAACCAAAGAGATAAACTTCCCATTAAAATGATAAATCTTTGAAAAAAAATCTTAACAAAAGAGTTTATCTTTCAACCAAGTAATTAAATTTCCATTAAAAAAAAGATGAATTCCGAATAAAAATGTAGTATTATTCAATTTTATATTGCAGTATTTAAGAAAATTAAGCATCGCACTAGAAAAAATTCCCCGAAATTTCCAGATACATACAAATTCATTGATAATTCCAGATTTTCTAAATTTTCCAAGTACGGTGGACAACAGGGTGGTGCAAAAATACATTACATTTTTTTCTTGAATTTATATGTATATTTACCCCAAATTTGTACGAATTCACAAAAAAATACATTCGTTAAAAAAAATATTTAAAGTTTTCGCAATCCCCATGAAGTTTAACACGTATTTTCCATAAGAAAAAAATACGTTTTAGTAAATTTCATTCAGAATCGTCAATATTAGATCAATTGAGTCAAAACTCAACATTTATCTTCACAATTAGCTATGGAATACAAACAATTTCTTTTTAAATATCACCTCCATGAGTCGGTTTTATAGGCTAAAAAAACCCATAACTGAAAAATTGAGATTTGCGAGGTTTTGGCGCTAATTATGATTTTTTTGCGGTTTTTTAAATACAAATTGTTTCTAATACATAAAGTATTTCTTCCTAGTGATAATTTGAAGTTTAGGTAAATTGTTTAAACAAATTTATTATTGTTTTGGCATTTTTCTCTTAGAATAGTTAGAAAATCGCTTTTTTTCCAAATTTTCAACTTATTTTGAGTTTTTTAGTTAGGGCAAGACAATACTCAACTAAATTCAAGAGAAATAATTATTTACACTATTTATTATTAATTATAATAATATGCCCATAGAATAATGCTAGAAAGCTACGGTTTTTTCTAAAATTTTCCACTTTGACCATTATTGTTTATAACTATACGCTGAGAACATAGTTATAATGCTATAATTTTCAACTTTGTGTCTACTTTTTACTTATTGAAGTAATAATTACTGCAAGTTAACAAACATTTGTTTGAACAATTTATTATTATTTATAACTAACTTCTTTTAGATAACTGTTGAAAAGTCGCGGATTTTTCTGAATTTGTCAACATATTTTCAATTTTTCAATTAAAGTTTGGTAATAATTAATTCAAATCCAAAAAAGATCAATTTTTACAAAAAATAAAATAGTTAAATTTTCAGCTTAAGAAAATAAATTGTAAACAAAACAGATAAATCCAGTAATATGAAGCTATCTTAAAAAACAAACAAAAATACTGAAAAGTCGCGGATTTTTCTAAATTTGTCAACATATTTTCAATTTTTCAATTAAAGTTTGGTACTAATTAATTCAAATCCAAAAAAGATCAATTTTTACAAAAAATAAAATAGTTGAATTTTCAGTTTAAGAAAATAAATTGTAAACAAAACAGTTAAATCCAGTAATATGAAGCTATCTTAAAAAGCAAACAAAAATACTGACATTTGGATTTTATACTACAGTTTTTTCAAAAATTTTCAACTTATTTTCAACTTTTTAGTTGCGGCAAGGCAATAC
>CAKNXH010001127.1:18356-32908 GCA_932178445.1 Andricus quercusramuli | reverse complement strand
TATAACTACCTTCTTTTAGATAACTGTTGAAAAGTCGCGGATTTTTCAGAAAATTTTAACATATTTTCAATTCTTAAATTAAAGTTTGCTAATAATTAATTCAAATCCAAAAAAGATCAATTTTTACAAAAAACAAAATAGTTGAATTTTCAGTTTAAGAAAATAAATTGTAAACAAAACAGTTAAATCCAGTAATATGAAGCTATCTTAAAAAACAAACAAAAATACTGACATTTGATTTTATATTACAGTTTTTTCCAAAATTTTCAACTTATTTTCAACTTTTTAGTTACGGCAAGGCAATACTCAACTAAATCCAACAGAAATAATTGTTTACACTATTTATTAATAATTATAATAATATTCCCTTAGAATAATGCTAGAAAACTACAGTTTTTTCTAAAATTTTCCACTTTGGTCATTATTGTTTATAACTATGCTCTGAGAACATAGTTATAATGCTGGATAGTTGATTACTGCAAGTTAACAAACAACATTTGTTTGAACAATTTATTATTATTTATAACTACTTTCTTTTAGATAACTGTTGAAAAGTCACGGATTTTTCTGAATTTGTCAACATATTTTCAACTTTTCAATTAAAGTTTGGTAATAATTAATTCAAATCCAAAAAGATCAATTTTTACAAAAAATAGAATAGTTGAATTTTCAGTTTAAGAAAATAAATTGTAAACAAAACAGATAAATCCAGTAATATGAAGCTATCTTAAAAAAACAAACAAAAATACTGACATTTGATTTTATATTACAGTTTTTTTCCAAAATTTTCAACTTATTTTCAACTTTTTAGTTGCGGCAAGGCAATACTCAACTAAATCCAACAGAAATAATTGTTTACACTATTTATTATTAATTATAATAATATTCCCTTAGAATAATGCTAGAAAGCTACAGTTTTTTCTAAAATTTTCCACTTTGGTCATTATTGTTCATAACTATACTCTGAGAACATAGTTATAATGCTGGATAGTTGATTACTGCAAGTTAACAAACAACATTTGTTTGAACAATTTATTATTATTTATAACTAATTTCTTTTAGACAACTGTTGAAAAGTCGCGGATTTTTCTGAATTTGTCAACATATTTTCAATTTTTCAATTAAAGTTTGGTAATAATTAATTCAAATCCAAAAAAGATCAATTTTTACAAAAAATAGAATAGCTGAATTTCTAGTTTAAGAAAATAAATTGTAAACAAAACAGATAAATCCTGTAATATGAAGCTATCTTAAAAAACAAACGAAAATACTGACATTTGATTTTATATTACAGTTTTTTCAAAAATTTTCAACTTATTTTCAACTTTTTAGTTACGGCAAGGCAATACTCAACTAAATCCAACAGAAATAATTGTTTACACTATTTATTATTAATTATAATAATATTCCCTTAGAATAAAGCTAGAAAGCTACAGTTTTTTCTAAAATTTTCCACTTTGACCATTATTGTTTATAACTATACTCTGAGAACATAGTTATAATGCTAGACAGTTGCGGTTTTTTTTTAATTTTTAACTTTGTGTCTACTTTTTACTTATTGAAGTAATAATTACTGCAAGTTAACAAACATTTGTTTGAACAATTTATTATTATTTATAACTATCTTCTTTTAGACAACTGTTGAAAAGTCGCGGATTTTTCTGAAAATTTCAACATATTTTCAATTTTTCAATTAAAGTTTGGTAATAATTAATTCAAATCCAAAAAAGATCAATTTTTACAAAAAATAGAATAGTTGAATTTTCAGATTGAAAAAATTAATTTTCAAAAAACAGTTAAATCCAGTAATATAAAGCTATCTTAAAAAATAAAAATAAAACACTGTTTTTTAATTTTATATTACAGTTTACAAAATTTTAAACACTCAAAAAATTCCTTGACTTAAAAAAAATCCCTGTCATTTCCAGGTGAGTAGACAACCTGCTCTTTTTTGAAAGAAGATGAATTATTATTTCTTAAAATGAATCGGAAATGATTAAAAAAAAATATTCCATATTTTTAAATTAATCCACGTACTTGCGGAAAGCACGTGACCTAAAAACCTCATTTGATTTGATTGGTTGACCTTTTAGAGGATACTTAAGCGCGTAAATACAAATGTTATTCACAAAGTTATAAATATTCTATAACGTCAACTTTTTTAGAAGCGATTGAATTTAAATTACGTAATCGGTGTAAAAGTGTAGTGCTATTTCAATTTAACAGAAAAGAAGACACCTTTTTAATGAAAAAGAATGTTTTCGTAATTTGAGGTTAGGTGCCATTTAAACAATATATTACGTAGATTTAATCATCACGTGATTGAAGTATTAAACTATTGACAGTAAATAATTAATACTTGTTATACATACGTCAAAATGAGCATCACAACAAGTTGCAGTAGCTTTTCTTGCACAATCTTTGGGATAACCAACTTGAGCATACCAGGCATTTCTAATGATTGGATCTCTCGGAATACCAAAAAATATCCTGCTTTTACCGCGTGAGCGATTTTCACAGCCAGGGACAAAACATTTCATTTTGTCCTCCTACTTTTGCCTATTTTAAACAATTTTAAACATTCCGAAACTTTTACTCTGTTTCTTTTCTTCCTTTTCCTTTCTTTTGTAATGGAAAACATAACCTCACTATCTGAACAACCATATCTGTAACGCGCACACCTTCAGCGCATTAGCGGGAATTTTAAATAAGGGGCCGTATTTAAATTACGTAACGGATAATCGACCCTATCCCCCCCTGTAACGAACCGTAACAAAATATTTCTACCCCCCCCCCCCCCTCTCTTTCTGTACGTAATTTATGGTTTTTCAGAAAATTTTCTCTCGACGAATTAAAAATTTTCAAATTTATATATTTTCAACAAAAAAAGTGACTTCTACGATAAAAGATGACTTCTTAAGAAAATACTTAAATTTTCTCAAAATAATTAAATTCTCTACAAAACAATATTGATATTTCAACCAAGAAGGATGAAATTTCATTTGAAAAAAAATGAATTTTAAAATAAAAACGACAAATTTTCAACAAATAAAGATTTTTCAGTAACGAAAGAAAAAAAATGTTCATCTAAATTGTTGAACCTTGAAGCCAAAAGACGAATTTTCAGGACAAAAAGTGAATTTTCAACCAGAAAAATAGGGAATTTCATCAAAAAAATTAATTTTCAACAAAATAGTTGAATTTTAAATTAAAAAAGATTAGTTTTCAACTAAATAGCCAAACATTAACCAAAGAGATGATTTTTCAACTAAAAATATGAATCTACAACAAAAAAAGATTTTTTAGTAATGAAAGAAAAAAAATGTTCACCTAAATTGGTAAACCTTGAAGCCAAAAGACGAATTTTCTGGACAAAAAGTGAATTTTCAACCAGAAAAATAGGGAATTTCACCAAAAAAATTAATTTCCAACAAAATAGTTGAATTTTCAATTAAAACAAATCAGTTTTCAACTAAATAGTCAAACATTAACCAAAGAGATGAATTTTAAACTAAAAATATGAATCTTCAACAAAAGAAGATTTTTTAGTAATGAAAGAAAACAAATTTTCACCTAAATTGTTGAACCTTGAAGTCAAGAGGCGGATTTTCTGGACGAAAATTGAATTTTCAACCAGAAAAATAGGAATTTTCATCAAAACAATTAATTTTCAACAAAATAGTTGAATTTTCAATTAAAAAAGATCAGTTTTAAACTAAATAGTCAAACATTAACCAAAGAGACGAATTTTCAATTAAAAATATGAATCTTAAACAAAAACATGATTTATTAAAAAAGTGATTCAAACAAAATTTTCGAACAAAATAGTTTGAATAAGAAGTAAATTTTTTACGAAGATACTTGCATTTTTAACTCAAAAAGACGAATTTTCAGTAATAACAGTTGAATTTTCATACAAAAAGGATGACATTTAAAAAAAATTATTTAACTTTCAATCAATCAGTTGCATTTTCATCCAAGAAAGATTAATTTTCTACTAAAACAGATGATTTTTTAAATCCGAAAGACAAATATTAAAAAATATAGTTGAATTTTCATCCCCAAAATATTTAAATTGATTTTTCAAAACAAAATGTGAATTTTTCCCAAAAAGTAGATTCTCTACGAAATATTTGAATTTTTAACAAAGAAAGTAGATTTTTGGACTAAAAAGGACGAATTTTTAACAAATGTATTGAATTTTCAATCAAACAGTTGCATTTTTACCAAAGAAAGGTGAATTTTCTACTCAGACAGATGAAGTTTTTAATAAAAAAGATAAATTTTCAACAACAAAAAAAAGTCGAATTTTCATCTAAAGAAGATTTCAATTGATTTTTCAACACAAAATGTGAATTTTTCTCAGAAGGTAAATTTTCTACGAAATAGTTGAATTTTCAACCAAACAGTAGATTTTTGTACCGAAAAGGATGACTTTTTAACAAATTTATTGAATTTTTAACCAAACAGTTGCATTATTATCTAAGAAATATGAATTTTCTACACAGATAGTTGAACTTTTGATAAAAATGATAAATTTTCAAAAAAATAGTCGAATTTTCATCCAAAGAAGATTTCAGGTGATTTTTCAACAAAACAGTTGAAATTTCGACCAAAAATGATGACCTTTCAACAAAATTATTAAATTTTCAACCAAATAATTAAATTCTCTACAAAACAATTAAATTTTCAACGAAATAGTTGAATTTTCAACCTTAAAAGACAAATTCGCAACAAAAAGTGTAATAGTTGATATTTCAACCAAGTAGGATGAAATTTCATTTGAGAAAAATGAATTTTAAAATAAAAACGACGAATTTTCAACAAATAAAGATATTTTAGTAATGAAAGAAAAAAAAGTTCACCTAAATTGTTGAACCTTAAAGCTAAGAGACGAATTTTTTGGACAAAAAATGAATTTTCACCCAAAAAATAGGAATTTTCATCAAAAAAATTAATTTTTAACAAAAAAGTTAAATTTTCAATTAAAAAGGATCATTTTCCAACTAAATAGTCAAACATTAACCAACGACATGAATTTTCAACTAAAAATATAAATCTTAAACAAAAAAATGATTTATTAAAAAAGTGATTCGAACAAAATTTTGAAACAAAATAGTTTCAATAAGAAGTAAATTTTCTACGAAGATACTTGAATTTTTAACTCAAAAAGGCGAATTTTCAGTAATAACAGTAGAATTTTCATATAAAAAGTGTGACCTTTAAAAAAAATTATTCAACTTTCAATCAAACAGTTGCATTTTCATCCAAGAAAGATTAATTTTCTACTAAAACAGATGATTTTTTAAATCAAAAAGACAAATATTGACAAATATAGTTGAATTTTCATCCGCAAAATATTTAAATTGATTTTTCAACACAAAATGTGAATTTTTCCCAAAAAGTAAATTTTCTACGAAATATTTGAATTTTCAACAAAAAAGTAGATTTTTGGACTAAAAAGGATGAATTTTTAACAAATGTATTGAATTTTCAATCAAACAGTTTCATTTTCATCCAAGAAAGATTAATTTTCTAATTTTCTAAATCTTTAAAATTGATTAACTTGCAATTCTATATTTTCAAAATTCAAGAATTTTCAATTGTACCTCCTCAAAATTGTAGAACTTTGAATTGTTAATTTAAGAATTTTTATTTATAAGCCATTAACATTTGAGAATTTCAAACGCCAAATCGTTAAAATTGAAGAATTTTCAGTGGTAAGACTTCAAAATTGTAGAACTTCAAATTGTAAATCATTAAACATTAAGATTATGTTAATTAAAAAATGTATAACAAAAAAGTATGGAAGGTTTTTTTTTACAATTAGAAGTTCTGTAATTTTCATGATTTTTATTCGTAATTTTTTCAGTTCGGAAGATTTAGAATTGAAAACTCTAGACTTTTTGATCTTAAAAGCCAGCAGAATTTAAGAATTTTTATTTGTACGCCATTAACATTGAAGAATTTCAAACAGAAAATCGTTAAAACTGAAGAAATTGAAATATAAATATTGAAAATTAAATAACTTGCAGTTCTATATGTTCAAAATTCGAGAATTTTCAATTTTAACTCTTCAAAATGGCAAGTTTTAGGTTTTACCATTTTTAATTTTGTAATTTCAATGCTTTAAATTCGAAATTTCTTAAACTTGGAAAATTTAGAATCAAACTTAATTTTCAAAATCATCCGAATGTAAGAATATTTATTTATGCATTTTTAAAATTGAAGAGCACTTAATTTTTTTCAATAAAAATTATGTCAGTTTCAAGTTTTACAATAAAAAAAAGCTATAATTTTGATGATTTACATTCGAAATTTGTTCAAGTTAGATGATTAAAAATGTTAAATTATGCAACTTTTAAATTTTATAATTAAAAATTCTGCAACTTTCATGATATACATTTGAAATTTCATCAATGCGGACGCTTTGACATTGAAAACTCTAAACTTTAAATTCAAAATCATGAAAATTAGAAAGTTTTTAATTTTTTAAATT
The DNA here is from genome assembly GCA_932178445.1 of Andricus quercusramuli. Taxonomy (NCBI): domain Eukaryota; kingdom Metazoa; phylum Arthropoda; class Insecta; order Hymenoptera; family Cynipidae; genus Andricus; species Andricus quercusramuli. The sequence goes on along the minus strand of CAKNXH010001127.1, from coordinate 26,409 downwards.
TACAATTGAAAATGATGCAAGAATTAGGTTTAACAATAAAAATTGAAAAAACTGTAATTTGTATGATTTAGATACGAAATTTTTTCAATTTAGAAGATTTAGAATTGAAAAGTTGACCTTTGATCTTCAAAATCATCTAAATTTTAGACATTTTATTTAAAAACCTGTAAAATTGAAGATTTTTAAACTTCAAATAGTTGTAATAAAATTGAGTTTTTAATGTTTTTAATTTACAATTAAAAATTATTCAAGTTTCAAGTTTTACAATTAAAAACTCTAAAATTGTAATGATTTACATTCGAAATTTCTTCAATTTTTCAAGAATAAGATATAAAAACTAGACTTTTGATCTTCAAAATCGTTAAAATTTAAGAATTTTTATTTACATATCTTTAAAAGTAAAGTTTTTAATTGTTTCTCTTAAAAATTGTGGAAATTCGAATTGAACATCGTTAAAATTGAAGTTTTTAATTTTAACAATTTACCGTTACAAATGTCTTCAATTTGAAAAATGTAGGATTAAAAATTGGATTTTTAAGCTTCAAAATCATCCAAATTTATGAATTTTTATTTATACATCTTTAAAATTCGAAAGTTTGGATTTGTAACTCTTCAAAATTGTAGAACCTTGAATTGCAAACCTTTAAACTTGAAGACCTCTTAATTTGAAAATTCATAATTAAAAATTATGCAAGTTTTACCATTAAAAATTTTGTAATTTTGATGATTTACATGTGAAATTTCATCAATTTGGAAGATTTAGATTTAAAAACTCTCGATTTTTGATCTTCAAAATCGTCAAAATTATCACAATTGAAGAATTTTTATTTACACACCTATAAAATTGAAGAATTTTAAACTCCAAATAGCTACAATCGAAGAATTTTCAATTTTAAACCTTAAAAATGCTACAACTTTAAATTTTAAATCACTAAAATTGAAGAATTTCTCATTTTAAAAATTAACAATTAAGAATTAGGCAAGATTGAAGTTTGCAATTAAAAATTCTCTAATTTTCATGATTTACAATAGAAATTTCTTAAATTTGGAATAGTGACAATTTAAAACTGGACTACTGATCTTCAAAACCATCAAAATTTAAGTATTTTTATAAATAAACATAAATTCTTTTGTTGCTATCGATTCTGATTGCAATTTCGCTTCTGCTTTTTCATTCACTTTAGTATCGATTTCTTTTAGTACTCGAATATACCTTTGATAATTTTTTCGCTCTTGATTTCCCAGACTTCTTAAATGCAGGAGTCCTATCTGCTTGGCAATCAAATAAGTGCGGTAGTATTCCTTTTTTCAGTCTCACTCTAGCCGTAGGATCCAGTTTTATTCTCATGTAATTTTCCAGGTCTTCTTGCAGCTGCAAATATAAAGCAATCATAAAATAATAAATTTAAGGGTTTTAAACTAAATTTTTCGGAAAAAACTTTTACAATCAGCTAAGATATTTCAAATAATATATTTACAAACATTATTTCCGTTTGGACTTCTTTTGTAAATGATGCCACCCAATAAAAACCCAAAAAATAAAAACTCTTAAAAATCAGATTTAGAATTTTAAAAAAAAACGAGAAGTCATTCCGGATATATATCGCGAAACTGGATTGAACCATGAAAATTCTAAAAAAAAAATATTCAAAGGAGAAGTGGTCCAAATCATGACTTACGTAAGATATTTCCATGTCAGTGAATCAATAAAAAACGAAATTTTAACAATTTGATAGAAAATTCAAATATTTAGTTAAAAATTCCTCACTTTTGTTAAAAATTCATTTCTTTGGTTGAAAGTTTAACTGTTTTCTTTGTTGAAAATTTGTTATTTTTTTGTTGTTCAAAATTTAACTATTTCATTTTTTGTCGAAACTTCATCTTTTTTTGTTGAAAATTCAACTATTTGGTAAAAAATTAGTTTTTACATATTTGTTTAAAAATGAATCTGTTTAAGTTGAGGATTCAAGTTTGAATGTTAAAAATTGGTCTTTTTGGTTAAATGCAACTGTTTTTTATTTGAAACAAAAATATTTAATTAATATTTTTAGGTTAAAAATCCAACTACTTCATTGAAAATTCGTGTTTTTTTGTTGTTAAAAATTAACTTTTTTAATTGAAAATTTAACAATTTGGTTGAAAATTCAATTTTTCTTGCAGAAAGCGCGTCTTGTTGACTGGAAAATTACAAAATTTAGTAGAAAATTCAAGTATTTGATAGAAAATTCAATTCTTTTGTAGAGATTTTTTTATTGATAATTAATTTTTTATAATAAAAATTTAACTACTGAATTTTTGGTTCCCAATTGATATTTTTTAGTTTAAAAATCCAATTATTCGGTTAATAATGTATTTCTTTTGTTGAAAATTTATCTTTTCGGTAGAAAATAAATCTTTTTGGTAGAAAATGTATCTATTTTGTCGAAAATTCAACTGTTTTGTAGAAAAGTAGTTTTTTTTTTTTTAATTACTTTTTTGTAGTAAAAATTTAATTATTGAATTTTTGGTTTAAACTTGATCTTTCTTAGTCTGAAAATTATTTTTTTATTGATGGACAATTAATCTTCTTGGTTAAAAATTTAACTACTTGATTAAAAATTTATTTATTTTGTTGAAAATTCATCTTTCTGGTAAAAAATTAATCTTCTTGGTTGAAAATTTAAAATTTGAGATAACATTTTCTTTTTTTATTAACAGAAAAATGTTTCTTGCTGGAAAATTCAACTCTTGTTGAAAATTCCCTTTGTTGATTTGAAAATTAATCTTTTTTGGTAGAAAATTAATCTTTTCGGTTAATAATTTAAATGCATGGTTGACAATTATTGTATTCTGTTCAAAATTCTTCTTTTGTTGCTATAGAAAATATACTATTTTATTATTAAAAATGCAACTGTTTGGTTGAAAATTAGCTTTTTTGTTGAAAATGAACTTTTTTATAGAAAATTAATTTTTTTAAATTGAAAATTAACTTTTTTGTTGAAAATTCATATTTATAAGTTAAAAATTCAACTGTTTTGTAGAAAACTCGTCTTGTTGGCAAATCTTGATCTTGGTAGCTCTAATTGTTTGGTAGAAAATCCGTTCTTTTGTATTGAAAAATAATTTTTTGTAATAAAATTCAACTATTGCATTTTTGGTGCAAATTTATCTTTTGTAACATAAAAATTCACATATTTGGTTGAAAATTTATTGAAAATTAGTCTTTTTTAGGAGAAAATTATTGTTTTTAGTTTAAAATTGAACTATTTGGTTAAAAATTTATGAATTTTGTTGAAAATTCGTCTTTTTGGTAGACATTTTTTATTTTTTTTTTATTAAAAATTAAAAATTTTAGACATTTTTTTTCGTCAGTAACTGAAAAATTTTTCTTGGTAGGAAATTCAACTTTTATTGAAAATTCCTCTTTTTGATTCAAACATTTATCTTTTTTGGTAGAAAATAATCTTCTCGGTTAAAAATGTAACTGTTTGGTTGATAACTTATGTATTATGTTTAGTTGGAAATTAACTTTCTTGTTGAAAATTAAGTTTTCTATAGAAAATGAACTTTTTTATTGAAGATTCACTTTTTCGTTGAAAATTCAAATTTTTGAGTTGGAAATTCAATTGTTTTGTAGAAAACTCGCCTTGTTGGCTGGAAAATTCAACAATTTATTTAAAAATTCAACTATATGGTAGCAAATTTAATTATTTGGTAGAAAATTCGTTCCTTTTTATTGAAAAATAATTTTTTGTACAAAAAATTCATCTATTGCATTTTTGGTTAAAAATTGATCTATTGTAGTATGAAAATTCAACTGTTTGATTGAAAATTAACCTTTTTATTGAAAATACATGCAATAAAAACTTAAATATTGGATTTTTCTTAAAAATAGATCTTTTGTAATATAAAAATTAAACTATTTGGTTGAAAATTAGCTTTTTTGTTGAAAATTCATATTTTTGAGAGGAAAATTCAACTGTTTTGTAGAAAACTCGCCTTGTTGGCTGAAAAATTAAAAAATTAAGTAAAAAATTCAACTATTTGGCAGCAACTTTAATTGTTTGGTAGAAAATTCGTTTTTTGTTTATTGAAAAATAATTTTTTGTAATACAAATTTAATTACTGCATTTTTGGTTAAAAATTCTTTCGTAGCATAAAAATTCAATTATTTAGTTAAAAATTTATATAATTTACTAAAAATTTATTTTTTCTGTTAGTAACTCGATTTTTTTTGTTGAAAATGCAACTAATTGGTTCAAGGTTAATGTATTTTGTTGAGAATTCGTCTTTATGGTAGAAAATTAATCTTCTTGGTTGAAAACTCATCTTTTTGGATGAAAATAAATCTATTTAGTTGAAACTGAAACTGTTCTGTAGAAAGCTCGTCCTTCTTTGACTTGAAAATTAAAAATTTTCGAAGAAATTTCCTTTCTTTATTGATTGAAAAACCTTCCTTGGTTGAAAATTCAAGTCTTGTTGAAGATTCGTTTTATTGTTCGTTTGAAAATTCATCCCTTTTGATAGACATTTTTTTTTTTTTGTTAAAATGGAATTGTGTGGTTGAAAATCAATCTGTTTTGGGTGAGGATTCAACTATTTTGTTTCGAATTTGTTTTTTTTTTTGTTCAATTCCACTGTTTTTTATTTAAAATGAAAATCTATCCTTTGTTAAAATAAGAATTATTACATGGTTTGTAGTGAATTCATCTTTTTTGGTATAAAAAATTCACAACTACTTGTTTGAAAGTTGATCTACTTTGTTAATTCATAAGAAAAAGTGAGATTTTTCTAAATCACCCTACCTCAAATCGTCTAACGTAATTTTTGAATAACCCCTAAATAAATTTGCGAACAAAATTTAGCCGGCAAAAATTACGTGAGATAGGGTGGAGGAGGGTCAGAAAAAAAGTTTACGTAATTTATGCACGGCTCCCAAGGATCAATCATTCATAGAATTCTTTTGCCATTATTATTCAATTTTATTATGATTATTTAATTATAATTTTGGATTGTGAATTTATATTTTGGAATATATTAAACAAGTATGAAATTCAGCAATTTTCATTTTTCGTCGCTAAAAAATAGAACATTCACAAATGTTCAGCAACGAAGCTTATAAAAAAAATAATACAAATATACATAACGGATCACAAAATAATACATATTTACAAAATAATTTACAAATAATTCCGTGGTTCAGTATATGATTCAGAATTCGTCAGAGAATAAGAATCAATCATAATTTTTGAGGTTGAATAATTTTAAGCCACTCTTATGGGCCCCCTAAAAAAACCCATAAGTGACAAATTTGAATTTTACGTAATTGACGCTTTTTAAATGTTTAAAATAAATTAATAATCATCAATCGGTAATTTAAGAATACCAAATCTTTTTTTAATTAATATTCCATTTTTTTAACAATTTTAATTTGTTTAAATATTTGTTTTTTGTCAGTTAAATCGCGAAATGAACGTATTTTCTAGACTTTACGAGTTATTTAGTCAATGATAACAATAAAATAATTTGTCGAAAATTTAGCGAGATAAAATGTTTCTCCTGCTTTTCTTAGGTAAAATATATACTTGAACAAATGATTATTATTTAAATAATTTTAGAATTATTCAAACAAATTATTTTTTATTTATTATTGATTAATATGGTTTAAACAATTAAATATTAGCTAACAAATGACTGGGTATTCTTAAATTTCCGATTAATTAATTTTTTTTTCACTTTTAAAAAGCTTCAATAAAAAGCAAAGAAAACTGGTGAGTGAAAAAAGAACCCTAGCCAAACACCAATTTTTTTTTAAGTCAGTGAAAATTCGGGATTTAGAAAAAAAATCTTGTAAAAGTCAGGGAATTTATATAACTTTAAATAACTTGCAAGCGGAATAAATTTGAAATTTTCGCATTTTTATTTGTAATTATTTCATTCCGCTTATAAAAGATTCTAGGTTCAAAATGTGACAAATGTAATATTCTGGTCTTTGAATATTAATGGTCAGGAAAAATGAAAAATTAGCGAAATTTTAAAATTAATTTTTGCGATAACCCTGATATAACATTCTTGTTAGTAATTTATTTGCTTTGTATTTATATTTCTTTTTTTGTAGTTGTTTCCTCCTGAAAATTATCTTTTTAGTTGTAAATTTGATTATTTGTTTGAAAATTTAAAAGTTTTTAAAATTTACCTTTTGAGAAAAATTAATGTTTGGTGTTGAGAAATAAATTGAAATGTTTTTTGGAAAAAAAATCCAATTATTCTTTTGAAAATTCGTCTTTTTGCTTTAAAAATTCATCTGCTTTGGTATAAATTTCATCTTTCTTGAATAAGAATACAACTGTTTGCTTGTAAATTCAATAATTTTTTTAAAAAGTCATTCTTTTTGTATGAAAATTCAACTGTTATTATTGAAAATTCGACTTTTTGGTTGAAAATACAAGTATCTTCGTTGAAAATGTACTTTTTATTCAAACTATTTTTTTTTCTTCAAATTTTGTTTAAACCACTTTGTTAAGAAATCATTTTTTGTTGGAGAATCATATTTTTAATTGAAAATTCATCTCTTCGGTTAAAGTTTGACTATTTAGTTGAAAACTGATCTTTTTTAATTGAAAATTTAACTGCGTCGGTAAAAGTTGAACTCTACTGTTCATATTTTTTTTATGAAGCTTGATAGCTTTGGTCGAAAATTTAACTATTTTGTTGAAAAGTAATTTTTTGCTGAAAATTCCCATTTTTCTGCTTGAAAATTCATTTTTATACAGAAAATTCGTCTTTTGGTTTTAGGGATTAACAATTTAGGTGAACTTTTTTTTCATTACTGAAAAATCTTTATTTGTTGAAAATTCGTCTTTTTGATTTTAAAATTCATTTTTCTCAAATGAAATGTCATCCTACTTGATTGAAATATCATCTATTACACTTTTTTGTTGCAAATTTGTATTTTGAAGTTGAAAATTCAACTATTTCGTTGAAAAATTAATTGTTTTGTAGAGAATTTAATTATTTTGTAGAAAATTTAGTTATTTTTTTAAGAAGTCATCTTTTATTGAAGAAAAGTCACTTTTTTGTTGAAAATTCTGCTACATTTGAAAATTTTAAATTTGTCAAGAAAAAAATTGGTGGAGGAAAAATCATAGAATTTTGAAAATGAAGTATTCACCCTGAAAAGCATGTATTATCTTAAATACAACAAATTTCCACTAGTTTCAAGACCCATATCTTATTATTTCTGAAAAACCATAAATAATTGTCAAGCAGAATAAATTTGAAAATTTTCAATTTTTATTTGAAATTGTTTTATTCCGCTAATAAAAGGTTTTAGATTCAAAATGTTACAAATGTAATATTCTGGTCATTTAATATTAATGGTAAGGGAAAATTAAAAATTGGTTAGGGAAAAATTAGAGAATTTTTAAAATTAAGTTTTTGTCTTGATAATAGTTTATTTACTTTGTACTTATATTTCTTTTTTTTTCCATTTGCTTCCTCCTGAAAATTATCTTCTTAGTTGTAAATTTTATTATTTGTATGAAAAATCAACAGTTTTGTTAAAAAGTCAATCTTTTTGCTTGAAAATTTCACTGTTTCGTAGAAAATTTACCTTTTAAGAAAAATTCATATTTTGGTGTTGAAAAAATCAATTGAAATGTTTTTTGGATAAAAATCCAACTATTTTGATGAACGTTTGTCTTTTTTCTTAAAAGATTCATCTGCTTTAATAGAAATTTCATCTTTCCTGGATAAGAATGCAACTATTTGGTTGATAATTTCATAATTTTTTTGAAAGGTCATCATTTTTGGTCGAAATTTCAACTGTTTTGTTGAAAACTCAACTGAAATCTTTTTTGGATGAAAATTCGACTATTTTTTTGAAAATTTATCATTTTTATTAAAAGTTCATCTGTCTGAGTATAAATTTCATCTTTCATGGATAGGAATGCAACTCTTTGGTTGAAAATTCAATAAATTTGTTAAAATGTCATCCTTTTTTGTCCAAAAATTTAATGTTTTGTTGAAAATTCGACTATTTCGTAGAAAATATAACTTTTGAGAAAGATTCATA
>CAKNXH010001127.1:0-11088 GCA_932178445.1 Andricus quercusramuli | reverse complement strand
GAATTCACGGAATTCAGGATATTCAAGAAATTCAGGGATTTGAGAGCATTAAAGAAATGACAGGAATTCAGAATATTCAAGGAATTCAGGAAATTCAGAGAACCCAAAGAATTTCAGGAATTCAGAATATTATCCCAGGATTTCATAGAAATCAAGGAATTGAGATAATTCCGATTATTCAATGAATTCAGGATATTTAAGGAATTCAAGGATTTCAGAAATTTTCAGGAATTCAAAGAATTTAGAATATCCAAGGATTTCAGGAAAGTCAGCGAATTTCAAGGATTTCAGAGAATTTCCGAGCTTTAAGGAATTCAATGAATTCATGAAATTGAAGGAGTTCAGAGAATTCTGGGAAATTAAGGAATTCAGAGAATTCAAGAAATTTGAGGAATTCAAAATATTTAAGAAACTTAGACGATTCAAAGAATTTTAAGAATTTCAGAAATTCAAAATATTCCAGAATTTCGGAAAAGTCATGGAATTCAGAGAATTCAGAATATTCCAGGGATTCAGGTTATTCAAGGAATTCAAGGAAAATTCTAATGAATTTAGTGAATCTGGAAAATTTTAAAAGTTTTTTCTTTATTTCAAGTATTTTAAGTCATAAAAAACTGCAAAGTTATTAACTGAAAAAGGAAATTAAAAAAACATAGTAAGTTGAACGTGAAATATATTTATTTCAAAAATATTAGTATCCAATTATTAAATTCATTTTACTTTATAATTTCCCAGATTTAAAATTGACCTCAAAGAATTTTATGTATTATAAATTAAACATTATTAATTTTTTTTACACTTGTGGTGCCATACAAAAACTGAATTAATAGAAACCAATAAGAAAATCCAACTATTTTTCGTTGAAACTTAATTTTTTTAAGTAGAAAAGTCGAGTGCCATATTTTTTGTTCAGAATTCATTTCTTTTGTTGAGAAATTTGGTAGAAGACTTAACTATTTTGTTGAAAATTGCTTATTTTTAGATGAATATGATTTTTTTTTTCTTTTTTTTCTATTCTTTTTCTTATCTGAAAATTTGATTACTTGGTTGAAAGTTGAACTACTTTGTTAAAAATTTATTTTATTCAGTGAAGATTGAACTATTTATTTGAAATTATTTTTTAATTTATTTTTTGAATCGAAATTATCCTATTCTATTTTTTTCTTTGACACTTGATCGTTTTCCGTAGAAAATTGAACTATTAAATTTTTCATTGAGAATTCGCCTTTTTTGTTTAAAAGTTAAACTAATTTGTTAAAAATTTAACTTATTCGGTAAAGATTGATTTATCCGGTTGACAATTTTAAAACTTTTTTTTGAAAATTAATTTTTTTAGGTAAAAATTTAACTGATCCATTTTTGGCTGAAAATTTATCGTCATTAGTAGAAAATTTAACTATCAAATTTTTCATTGAAAACTCGTCTTTTTTTTGTTGAAAAATCAACTACTTGATTAAAAGTTGAACTACTTTGTTGAGAATTTATTTTATTCGGTAAAGATTGAACTATTTACTGAAATTTTTTTATAGAAAATTAATTTTCTTACGTAAAAATTTAACTAATCTATTTTTGGCTGAAAATTAAATTTAACTTTTCATTGAAAATTCGTCTACTGATTTTGATTTAAATAAAAAATATTTGTCAACGAAATATCAACTATTATATTTTCTGTTGAGAATTAATTTTTGTCATTGAAAATTCAAATATATGGTTAAAAGTTGAATTAATTTCTTAAAAATTCTACTGCTTTCTGAAAAAAATTCAGGTGTGTTGAATTTGCCTTTTTGGTTTTAAGATTACACAATATGGTTGAATTTATTTCTTTCTTGACTGAAAATTTCTTCCTGGTTAGTAATTCAACTCTTTTGTTAAGAATTCATCTTTTTGGATGAAAGATGAACTTCTTTGTTAAAAATTCATTTTTTATTATTGAAGATTCATAATTTTAGTTGAAAACTTGATAATTTTGTTAGAAGTTCAACTAATAATATGTAATAATTATTAATATTTCGTAAAATAATTGAAATCAATATAATAATTAATGAATAATAAAATTATTTAACTCACCGGATCAGCAAGTATAATTACTCGAACAGAAGCTTTTCCAGGAGTGTCTAAAGTAATCAAATCTGTTAAAATTTTGTTTCCAGTTTCCTTGATTTTCTTCTGAATTGCAGGTTGCTCGTCATATGGAACAGCAAACGCAATTCGACCATAAGCTTTTGCATGATTCACTTTGGTACCTAAAAAAGTATCAATAATAATATAATATAATTTCAATTACGATTCCTTCATTTTATACGGTCAAATTAACTTATTTGAAATCAAAATTTATATATTAAATAAGAAAATTTATGATCTTTGCATTAAGTTAAAAAAAATCAATCTAATAACTTTTTGTTCGATAAAAATTTTTATAAAAATGACACCTTGTTTCAAAAATATGATTGTTGAAACATTTTTCCTAGTGGCTGTTTTCAGTTTGTTTATCTTTTAAAAAAGATTACGAAATTCTGCACCATCAATTTTTCAAAGATTTTAGGACCATTTTTTAATTTATCAGGATCTTGATCAATTTTAGGCAAAAATCGAATTATTTTAGAAGTTATTTAGAAGTTTTTTAAAAGATTCCAAGATAATTTAATTCTTGAGAAGATTTTAAGAAATTTACAAGATAATGTATATTTTGGATGATTTCAAAAAAAAGATTTTTGAAAATTTCCACAAGTTTCAAGAGAATAATTTTTTTTAAGATTCCTGGAAAAATATTAAATGACTTTTTATTTTGAAACATGAACTTAAAAAGAAATTTAAAAACGTTTTAAATGTTTTCCTGATATTTGGAAAAGAATAATTTTTTAAAAAGATTTTGAGGAGATTCATAAATAATTTTCAACTTAAAAAGAATAATTTTTTTAATTGTAGATTTTTAAAGATTTCAAATAAAAAATGTAGAAGCTTTTTGAGAATTTTGGAAGACTTCAAGAGAATAAAAAACTTGATATTCCTGGGAACATTTTTAATGACTTTTCGTATTAAAAAAATAATCTTTGAAGAAAATTTAAAAAGGTTTCCAAACATTTGAGAAGATTTCTAATGATGTCGGAAAACATTCTGAAGATTTAAAAATATATTTAAAAGTTTTGAAAATATTTCAAAAATAATTTAAAATTTGAAACTACTTCAAAATTTTTTTAACAAAATCGTGATTTTTAAAGATATTGAAATAAAAAGACATGATGTTAATAAAAATTTATCTTAGGATTCTTGTAATAATTTCAAACGATATTTAATTGTGAAAAATTAATTTGAAGAGAATATTCAACAACATTTTAAAAGAGTTCCAAAATTATAAAAAAGAATCTTGAAGAATTTGGGTCAAATTTTTTATTTTTGCAGCATTTTACAGAAATGTTAGGAAAAATTAGAATTATTTGAAAAAAAAATTATTAATTTTTTTTTTTAATTTTCAGACTTCAACAAATTTAAAGAAAATTTCTGAAATTGTTGAACAAACGCTGGAATTAATTATAATTTTAAATAAAATGAATCTGTTTTGGTTGATGATTAAACTATGAGAAATTAATCAAAAATTATTAAAAAATGTTTGAATTATTTTCAATTCACTAGAATTTTTCTAAAATTCATTTTGAGTTTTTATGAATTTCATCGAATTTTTCTCATTTCTCCATTTTTGTTAGACAATTACTACTCGGTTAAAAGATAAATTTTTCTTTAATTCTTTTTTTTGGTTGAAGATTAATCCGTTTAGTTAAAAGTTCATCTCTTTAGTTGAAAACGTAACTATTTTTGTTAAATATTCACATACTTTTTGCAAATTTGTTCTTGGTTGAGGATTTAACTAGTCTGTTTTTTTGATAACTTCTAATGTATTTTATTTTAAAAAATTGAACTTCTGCGTTAAAAATCCATTTCTTTAGTTGAAGATTCATTATTTTAGTTGAAAATTAAGCTCTTTAGATGAAAATGTAACTAATTCGTTGGAAATTCGTCTTTTTTCGTAGAAAAATAATCTTCTTGGTAAAAAATTCATCAATTTGGTTTAAAATTTAACTATTTGGTTGAAAATTAAATTTTTTGTTGGAAAATTCATCAAATTTGCTTAAAAAATTAAACTATTTTGTAGAAAATGCATCTCCTTTTGTAAAAATACGATCTTTTTGGTTAAAAATGCAACTGGTTTGAAATTAATCTTCTTTCGATAAGTTCAATGGTTTGTTATTTAGAATTAAAATATTTCTTAAAATTTTTGTTTAAAAATTAAACTATTTGCCTGAAAATGAACTTTTTTGTTGAAATTTGGATTTTGCTTATCTGAAATCTTAAAAAATCTTTTTGAATTTTCTCAATAACATTCGGAAAATTGTATTTGCATAAACTTAGAACCAACTAAACTAATAAACTTGAATAATAAATAGATACTCGAAATTTTTATTTCGTATTAAAAATTATTTTCCCCCTAAAATCACAAAAAATACACAGACGAGTATCGCGCGATTGATAATGTTAGTTTTATAAAATTCTTACCAATGTCTTCCAGTTCCAGTTTGGTTTGTTCTTTTGAAAAGCCTAAAAGAACACTTTTTTCCTTTTGCTCGAAGACATTCAAATTCAAAATGCCTTGCCAATAAGAAATACTGCGTTCGAGATTTGAGCTGGCTAAAGTTACTTTTTCCACTGGATCTGAAAAAGAATATTTAAATAATTATATAACGATAATAACTTTTTAGTTACTGTTGTATTCTAGGAATAAATAATAATATTTAAATAAATAATAATTTAGTAATTCTAAAAAACCTTAAAATAAATCAATTTTATTGATTTATTTTAATTTCTTTGAATTCTTTTGAATTCAATCCGGATTCTTCGAAATACCCGTGAAATCCACTGAATTCAATGGATCTTTTTTGAGATTCAATTTTTTTAAATCAGCCTGAAGACTTTTGAATTCACCTTGAATTCTTACGGATTTTATTTGATTCTTATTCACCAATTCTATTCACTTGTATTTGGTATGAATTTCATCGAATTCTCTTGAATTTTATTGCATTCTTCTAAATTCACTAAAATTTTACTGAAACCAATGGAATATTTTGCAATAAAAACTTTTTCCAATTCATTTGAAATTAACCCTGAATTCTTATTAATTTATCCTAATTCTTATGAATTGTATTAAATTTTTTTGAATTCTTTTAAATTCTTTTGAATTCTTTTAAATTCTTTTCAATTCTTTTAGATTTTTTTAAATTCCTTAGAATTCTTTTTAATTCTTTGAAATTCTCTTGAATTTTGTTTAATTCACTCACATTTTTCTAAATTCATTCAATTCTATTGAAGTCATTGCAGTTTTTTTTAAATTTACCATCAAGTCACTGAAATTTTCCTTCAATTCCTAGGAATTTGACCAAAGTCGTTTGAATTCTCTTGAATTTTTCTCAATTCATCTTAAATTTAATAAATTTCAATAAGTTTTTAAATATTCTCGAATTTTTTTCAATTCACTTGAATTTTTATGAATTCCAACCAATTTTGTCATTATCCTTGGTTTAAAAAAGAATTCAATTCACTTACATTTTGTTTTAGTCCATTTGAATTCTTTTAAATTCACTAAAATCTACTCTATTCACTGCATTTTTTTGTAGTTTTTTTTAATTCACCCTGAAGTCTTTAAAACTCGCCTTAAGTTCTTAGGCATTTCATCAAATTCTTTTGAATTCCCTGAAATTTTTCTTAATTCATTCTGAATAGAATAAATTTAATTAATTTTTGATTTTTTTCAATTCACTTAAATTTTTATTAATTTCATGGATTTTTTTTCATTTTCCTTGAATTTCTCTAAGTCTACTCGAATTTGATTTAATACATTGGGCGTTTAAAAGTTTTTTTTTTAATTCACTTAAATTATGTTGAATTCGTCTTGAATTTTATCCACTGCCATTTTATTCAATTCGACGCACATTCTTTAATTTAAAAAATTTCACTCAATTACATTTTTTTCAAATTTTTATAAATTTCATCAAAGTCTCTTAAATTGCCTTAAATACTTCTAAATTTACTCAAATTTTACTGAAGTGGGCGGCATATTTATAATTTTTCTTCAACTTATCGGAATTCATTTAGACTTTTGCTCTGCATTCTTATTAACTTATCCTTAATTTTCTTAAATTCTTTGAAATTTTTTTGAATTTTTTTTTACCAACTTGAATTCTTCTAAATTCACTCAATTCTACTAAATTCACTGATTTTTTTTATATATTTTTTTTAATTTCCCTGAAGTTTTTAAACTCATCTTGAATTCGTAGGCATTTCGTCAAATTCTTTTCAATTACCTTGAATTTTTCTGTTAATGCCAAATTTAAAAGATTCAATTAATGTTTTAAATTCTTTTTTATTATTTTATATTCTATCAATTTTATATGAATTTCATCAAAGTCTCTTAAATTCCCTTGAATTCTTGTAAATTTCCTCCAATTTTACTGAAATCAGTGAAACATTATTTATTTTTTCAACTTATTTGAATTCATTTTCAATTCACTCTGAATTTTTCTGAATTTATCCTGGATTCTTTAAAAATTTTTGTTTGAAATCTTTGGAATTATCTTAATTTTTTTAATTTTCGCTCAATTCTTTTACATTCACTTAATTCTTTTTAATTAAACGGAGTAAAAAAATTATTATTATTTTGTTTTAATTCATCTGGAAGTCTTTTAACTTCACTTTGAATTCTTAGGCATTTTATCACTTTAATTTGATTGAAATCGGTGGAATTGTTTGGATTTTTGATTTTTTTTCTCGATTTACTTAAATATTTCAAAAATTCAACTTTAATTTTACACGAATTTCATTCATTCTTCTCGCTTCTCTTAAATTCCTCTAAATTCACTCGAATGTTATTTTATTCGTGGTTTAATTTTTGAATTTATGCCAAATGGAGTTGCTGCATGCATTTTACGTAATATATTTTTTAAATACTGCATACAATTTTATTAATTTTCAGATTAAAAAATAATTTTGAACCAAAAAAGGAGTTTCAACCAAATTGTTGAAATCTCAAAAAAAAAGAAGAATTTTCAACAAAACAGACGAATTTTGAAACAAGAATAATTTTCTACAAAAAAAGACGAATTTTCAACAGAAGAAAAATACATTTTTTGACTAAAAATTTTAGTATATACTTAAGTTTTCAGTTAAAAAAAAAACTTTTATAATAAAAACAAACAAATTTTCAGCAAAATAATCCAATTTTCAACCAAAGAAATTAATTTTCGACCAAAATAGATGCATTTTCATAGAAGAAGAATTTTCTACCAAAAAAAAAAGAGGAATTTTTAACAACATAGTTGAATTTTGAACCAAAGGAAAATTAAATTTTCACTTAATTAATTTAAAAAAAAATGAAGTTTCAACAAAATATTTAAATTTTCAATGAAATTACCGAATTTTTAACAACAAAAAAATGAATTTTCAAACAAATAATTTTCTACCAAAAAGACGAATTTTCAAGAAAATAAAAAAAAATTCAAGAAGATAGTTCATTTTTTAAACAAAAATGGTATAGATATAAAAATTAATTAAAAAAGAAAAATTTTTTCAAGAAAAGAAATGAATTTTCAACTAAAAAAGATGAAATAAAAAAATGGAATCGTTAAATATTCAGGTAAATAAATTATTTTTCAACAAAAAATGGCATGGCTGAACAAATTTTTAACGAGAAAAAAAACAGTTTTGCAACAAAAGAAATGAATTTTCAAATGAAAAAAGTTAATAAAAAAAAGCGGAATGGTTAAATATTCAGTTAAAAAAATTAATTTTCAACCACAAAAAAAGAATTTTCAATTAAATCGGTAAATTTTCCACCGTTTTCCAACTACAAAAATAATATTCTACGAACAAAGTACATGAATTTTCAACCATATATAGTTGAATTTGCAACTAGAAAAGATACTTTTATTGAACCAAAAAAGGAACTGTTTAATTTTCAGTTAAAAAAAAATCAGTTTTAACCCGAAAAAAAGAATTTTAAACGAATTAGTTCAATTTTCGAAAAAAACAAAATGAATTTTCAACCAAAAGAATGAATTTTTAACTAAAAAAATAATTTTCTACCGAAAAGATAAATTTACAATTTGAAAAAATACATTTTTAACTGAAAATTTTAGTATATACTTACGTTTTCTGTTAAAAAATGAACTTTTAACAATAAAAAAATCTACAAAATAGATAAACTTTTGACCAAAGAAGTGAATTTTCAAAGAAGAAGAATAATTTTCTACCAAAAAAAGATGGAATTTTAACCACATAATAGAATTCTCAATCAAAGAAAATAATTTTCCAACCAAAAAGATAAATTTTTAATCCAAAAGGATAATTTTCAGATTAAAGAGACGAATTTTCATTAAAACTGCATTTTCAACTCAAATTAGAACAGTTAGATTTTCATTTAATGACTTTTCAACAAAGAAAAAAAGATCTAATTTCACAAAAATACAAAATTCACCAAATAAAAAATTTAAAACAAAATAAATTTTCAAAGATTTCAAAAAATTTCAAAAGGTTTCTAAAATTGTCAAACAAAAACTGGAATTAATCAATTTAATTCTGAATAGAAATTTAGATAAAATTAATCTGTTTTGTTTGAGGATTAAACTACGAGAAATTAATAAAAAATGATGAAATTGTTATAAAATATTTTTGAATTGTTTTTAATTCACTTGAATTTTTCTAAAATCACCCAAAAATATTTAAACTTATTTTAAAAACTTTCCGCAAGTAATTATATTAAATTTTTAGTGCTCTTTTAATGACACCAGGAAAAAAAATATATTTGAAAATATGCAACAACCCCATTCATTTATTTTAGAAAAATTAAAAAACCTTTGTCTGCTGGCTGGGGTTCATCAATAATATTATATTTATAACCACCAGGAGCCTCTAATATGAATTTTCCATTCTCTTCTTTCACGGGCCAGCCATCAGCTTTGGCTCTTTGAATTGCTTCCTTGGAACGAATAGTGATTCCACGAAAATCATTTCCAGGTTCATAATAATTAATTCCGTAATTATAAGTTAATTCAATCACGAAATGAGTATCTTCTGGTCCATATCCTATCATCGTTTTGCTCCATCGGTTAGCATAAGGCCTAAAATACATTAAAATATTTAATATAAAGAAAATTTTGAAAATGTATAAATTATATTTTATATATATATTGTTTAAAAATATACTAAAATATTATTATTATATTATCAAGGTGTCTAGTTGATGAGGGAATCGTGAACCGGGATTTTTCTCGCGAATGTAGTAATATTCAAATTTAAAGTGGAAGAATGAATTTTCTAAGACAATTATAATTCTGCATTGGGACAGGGGATTTTAGTGAAGAATTATAATTTTAGGGCTCGGAACTGCTCAAGCGGAAAGTAACAATAATGTGGTAAAAAAGTAACCGGAAAAAAAATTTTTTTGCCGAAAAAGACGAACTTTCCACCAAAATTATGAATCTACAAACAAAAATTATGTTTGCGAAAGTAGTTCGACTTTTAACAAAATTAGTTCGACTTTTAGCAAAATGGTTGAACTTGTCTGACTAAAAAAGATAAATTGTTAACGAAGAATGTAAAAGTTGATATAATAACCAAAAAAGATTTTAATTTAATATAAAAAACAGCAGAATTAATTGAAAAAGACGATTTTTCAACAAAATAGGTACATTTCTAACCAAAAAGCTGAATTTTCAAATAAAATTACGTATTTTTAAACAAAAGGGTGATTTTCAATCAAGAAGATTATTTTTCTGCTAAAAAAGACGAATTTTCAACTAACATGATGAATTTTCAAAAAAAAAAAATAATAAAGTTTTAACGAAAATTGTTCAACTTTGAACCGAATTTCAACCAAAGAAGATAAATTCTCATCGAAAAATAAACAAATTTTCAGCAAAATACTTTAATTTTCAAACACAGAAATGGATTTTCAACCTAAATAGATGAATTTTCATAGAAGAAGAATTTTCTACCAAAAAAAGATGAATTTTTAACAACATAGTTGAATTTCCAACCAAAGAAAAATTAAATTTTAACTTAATTAATTTTCAAACAAATAATTTTCTACCAAAAAGAAGAATTTTCAACTAAAAACAATTTTGGACAAAACAAAACAAAATTCAACAAGATAGTTAAATTTTCAAACAAAAATGGTATAGATATAAAAATTAATTTAAAAAGAAACATTTTTTCAAGAAAAAAAAATGAATTTTCAACTAAAAAAGATGAATTAAAAAAAATGGAATGGTTAAATATTCAGTTGAAAAAAGTAATTTTCAACCACAAAAAAAAAGAATTTTCAATTAAATCTGTAAATTTGCAACCGTTTTCCAACTACAAGAATAATATTCTGCGAACAAAGTACTTGAATTTTCCACCACATATAGTTGAATTTTTAACTAAAAAAGATACTTTTATTTAACCAAAAAAGGAACTGTTTAATTTTCAGTTAAAAAAAATCAGTTTTAATCCGAAAAAAGGAGTTTCAACAAATTAGTTGAATTTTCAACAAAAATAAAATTAATTTTCAACCAAAAGAATGAATTTCCAACAAGAAGAATAATTTTCTACCGAAACGACGAATTTTCAATTTGAAAAAATACATTTTTAACTGAAAATCTTAGTATATACTTACGTTTTCAGTTAAAAAATGAACTTTGAACAATAAAAAAAATCTACAA
Source organism: Andricus quercusramuli (assembly GCA_932178445.1). Taxonomy (NCBI): domain Eukaryota; kingdom Metazoa; phylum Arthropoda; class Insecta; order Hymenoptera; family Cynipidae; genus Andricus; species Andricus quercusramuli. Next base: position 343 of record CAKNXH010001127.1, on the reverse strand, counting down.
AATAGATAAACTTTTAACCAAAGAAGTGAATTTTCAAATAAGAAGAATAATTTTCTACCAAAAAAAGATGGAATTTTAACTGCATAGTAGAATTTTCAATCAAAGAAATGATTTTTTTATTTCCAAAATAATTTTAAGTGACAAAAATTTGAATATTGAATTTTTTGTACAAAATTGATATTTTTTAATTTATGAATTAAACTATTTGGTTGAAAATTTTATGTATTTTGTTGAGAATTTAACTCTTGTTGAAAATTTGCCTCCTCGATTTGAAAATTCATCTCTTTTGGTAGAAAATTAATATTCCCGGTTGAAAATTTAACTGTTTGGTTGATAATTTATG
>CAKNXH010001126.1:345725-362259 GCA_932178445.1 Andricus quercusramuli | reverse complement strand
TGACAGTGTGCAATAAAGGATTCAACAACTTATCTCCTTTTATTTGGTCTGAAGCATGTCATAAAAATACCTTTTATATTATTATAAATTTTTTAAATGTAATTTTTCGCGATTGAAACAGAAACTGCGCGTTATATCAAAAAATAATTTTTAACACATTTTTCGATCTTTTCTCGATCAAAAACTTTCGTCTATTCATTTTTTTTCTTGTCTTGTGTTGTTTTCTGATCTTTATTTCTTTTACTTTTCAATGTTATTTTATACAATTAACAACAAACTAGTTGTCGTATAGAAGAAGAATTTACAATAAATTCGTAGAGCCTTTTTGGGGGAATAATTTCGGCTTTTCTTTCATATCTTGCAACTTTTGATCACTAAATGGAATTTTCCATTTTCAGTGGGAATTCTCACTATTAAAACAAAAAATATCTTTATTAATGAATAATAAATGGATAATAAATTAATAAATCATTAAAAATATTAATTTTCAATTGCAAAATCATTAGTCTCAAGAAGATGAACCAATTCTCTTCAAACCATTTGTTTTATATGTCGTATAGTTTTTCAGATGATGGAATTTTTTTCGCATTTTCGTTGAATAAAACAAGAACCATTGCTTGAAAATAGCTGCGTAACAAACTATTTCTTTTTTATTGCCTCTGAAAAAGTATGCCAAAGCACAATACAATCTCATAATTCTTTCAAAAGGTCTAAAATTATTATTAAAAAAAAAAGGTTATGAATAAGTTAAAAATAATTTTTTTTTATTTTAATGTTTTGCAATCTGAAAATAGACATTATGTTCATTCAATAAGAAGAACCCTTATAATGAAACTACATGCGCGAAAAAAAATCTTTCAAATGGGAATTCTATTTTGGTAATTATTTATTAAATTATTATATCATAAAATATGATAGTATTGAGATTATAATTCTCATATGTTTAACCTTGAGAAGCAGTTCAAGAATTCTTATTCTGACTTGAAAAATATCGTTAATTCGGTTTATGTCAAAAGATTGTCATCAAATATGCAATGTTTTATCATTTCTACGCATATCGTAATGAATATCAATAAAAAAAAGTGTGTTATGTTAATCTGGAATATTTTTTTCTATTCAATTTGAAATCGAATAATTCCAAATGTTTTATTTTCAAGCATACCCATGTAGAAATTTTGCTATTGCCCAGACTGGGCCCAGACCAGGCCCATATCTGGGAAACGGACCTGGGCCTAATCGCTGATGAAACACATGGCCAGATCTGGCGCCCGCTCTGGCCACCCGATCGGTACCCGACCTGGGCCCGACCAATTCCCGTCAAGAGTCATTTTTGAGATTTATAATTTCTTATAATTTTGTTTATAATAATAATTTCATAACAAGAAAAATTAATAAATTAAACTATATTTTTTATTCAAGTACCAAATATTAACACGAATGTAAACTCAATACATTTTTTAGTCTTTTTGACTTCGTTCTTTACAATATCCGCTCTAGGCCTTGGCGGGAATTTCTTAAAAATAATTCTAATTTGGACTCGAAACCGGTAATTCGCAAAAAGAATATAAATTCTGGACTAGAATGAAGAATTTTCAAAAATAATATTAATTGTGATTTAAAATTGGAAGAGGGAATTTTGAAAAATAATTTTAATTTTCATTGGAAACGGGTAATGCGCTGAAAGAACTCAAATTCTGGACTAGAACAGGGAATTTTTGAAAAGAATTATAATCCTGAGTTGAAACGGAATTTTCAAATTTGAATAAATTCTGAGTTGGAACAGGGAGTATTCAAATTTCAACAAATTTGGAGCTATAATTGGACAGTTTTGAAAAGAATTAAAATTCTGGACTGTAACAGGGAATTTTCTAAAAGTTATTCAAATTGCAATCAATTTTGAGGTGGGATTGGAAATTTTCTAAAAGAATTAAAAGTCTTTATTGGAACAGGGATATTTTCAAAGGAAACTTAATTCTTAGTTGAAACGGGACATTTTTTAAAAGAATTAAGATTCTGGATTGGAACAGGGAATTTTTCAATTTTAACAGCATCTGAACTAGAACGGGAAATTTCGAAAAGAATTTAAATTCTGGATTGGAGCCGGAAATTTCTGAAAAGAAATTTAATTCCAAGTTGAAAGGGGGTATTTTCGAAAAGTGTTGAAATTTCAAGTTTTTGAAAATTTCCAATTAAAACGCTTTGAAATATGTAACCATTGAAATCTTTCTAAAACTATGAGTCTAAAATTTTGAATCTGGAATTGAAAAAAATGTTACTGCGCTCCAAATGTTGGAAATCACAAAAATATGTATTTAATTAATATAAAATATCTGAATGACTGCTATAAAACTGAAACTACAAGATACGAATGACTTACCTATGACCATTTTTCTTTCAAAATAATAAATTTAACTTTAAATTTAGCTCTAAGAATTAAATAAAATTTTCAGGTTATGTCGAAGAAAAATGAATTTCTGATAGTTACAATCCTGCATATTTATAAGTTAAATAGTATAGCACGTCAACTAAAGCAAGATAACTTCCAAAATAGTATAATGTAATTTTTAGAGTTATAGATACTATAGTACTATACTTTATCTATTCATCATATCGAAAACTATACACGTTACTTCTAGCTTCTAACATTCCTGGAACTTGCATTTCGGGTTTCGATCCACTTTCTTCTGCATCATCTGCATCATTATCTATATAATTCCCAATATATGATCAATAAATTTAATGCAAACTTAAAATATCTTGAAAATATACAATTTATGATGAGTTTTCAATAAATTTCAAGTTTGAGGTTAGATTTCAATTCAATCAATACAGTTTAACGATTTACTTACCCTCGTTCACGTACGGAATTGGTCTAAAGCAGCTAATGTGCGATGCTTCTGAACTCGTGGTGTGCTGGGCTTTGGCATAATGTTTATTAAATTATACACGTACACTCAGATAAGAAAACATGAATTTTCTCAACAATAACACAGTTTATTTTACAGCAAGGCAATTTCCCTAAATTGAAAGTAGGTGGCGTTGCAATACTAGCACCAGTCTGGCTGGGGCCTGGGCCATGGAATTAACCCGATCTGGCACCGAAGATACTAAACCGATCAGGGCCAGATTGGTAATCGGAAAAATATATGGCGATTTCTGCATGGATATATCAGGCCGCAAAATCTAGATGATATCTCAAAAGTTTGTTTTCTCATAGTCCAATGGTTATCTATTCTTATATTTCAATTCAAAATTAAAAAATAAATTAATAAAATTATATTTGTATCGACCTCATCCAATGATATAACTCAGTAATATTTGAAATAATATATTCCGGTCTTGTGAATGTCTAAAGTCCTGAAATGAAATAAAATATCCTTTTCTCCCTGGCATCTTTTGAGAAAGTGTTAATGCGATGCTTATTCTGTCAGCCTGTCCAAATGTCCATTTGTAGACACCCACACTTCTCATAAATAATCTCTTGTGAAGGAAGAGGCTCTCAGGAGTGATAATATTCTTCCGACAGCGAATGTGCATTAATATTCTTGATTTGGAATGTATGAAGTTGCATGAATGCGTCTGAATAGGGATGAATGAATAAAGTCACCTGATTTATATAAAATATGATGAAACCTAAAAAGATGAGAAGTGTGAGTCTGATAAAAATACGGCGTCACTTTATATAGAGCAGAGGATGGGTATGTATGTGAATCGTGCAAATACCATCATGGCGTCACCATACTTCGTGGCGCCGTTTTGTCCTCAGGATGTCAGTTACTTTGTCGTAGGACTCGTGTCACGCAAATTCAACGCAGGTCAACTCCATCAATTTGCAAAATAAGGACACCAGATGGCAAGAACAAAAAGTATACGTATTATTTCTGCCCAGGAGTTAATTTGATGTATTTTCTTTTTAATTTGAGATCGAAAAGAAATTAATTTTTTCATGTATAATTTTATGCAAAAAGAGCACGAAAGAGATTCACGATTAAAAAACATACTTCTTAACTACCTCACTTTTCGGCTCATCAGGGGGAAAAAAAAGAAGTCTGTTTTCTAATTGTGAATCTCTCTCCTGTTCTTTTTGTATAAAATTGTCCATGAAAATTTGATTTCACTTCGACGTTAAATTAAAATTTGTTAAATAAAGATACTAAACTCATGATTCGTTCCAATATGCAGGGTTTGCTTGTGAATATTTTGAGAATTCTTCTAATTGATTTTATGTAATTTAACCTGCATTTCTTGAAATAAAACTTTCTATTAACATTTTTCCAAAAAGAACGCAGCGAATATTAGTAATTTTGGGAATACATTTGAAAAGTTTTAGATTGTTTTTTTTACTATTTGGGAAATGTAATAATTTAAGTTGATTGGTTCAGAATCACCCACAAAGATGTATCTTCCTTTGTCAGTACCTCAAGGATCATCCATAAACTACATTATCAATTTTTAGGAGAGGGGGGGGGGGTCACACAAAAAACTGCGTTTGGTAATAGTTTGGGAGTAGGTACAGTGTTATGAACTTATAGATAACGTTTAGGACGTATCTTCCTGATGGAAAAATGTTCTCGAATAGTACAAAAACTAAAATCATTCTTACGGGAATTAATCTACAAATGAATTCAATAAATTACAACCAAAATTACAGGAAAGTACAGCTTTTTCTATTATGGGGACGAATTTTGTACGTTTATTGTATTTTATTGTGCATTGAAGTATTTAATTGCATTTTTTAATTTCCTTAGAGAATTTTCAAGAACGTACAACCATATGAGTATACAACTATAAGAATCTACAGGAATTTACAGGCTTTGCAGCCAGAAATTTGTTCTTTTTCGACCTAGGATGACAAATATTTAGAATATTGCAATGAGATGATTTCAAATTAAGATGTGTGTATGATCGCTGTTGCCAAAAAGCTTTGATGTTAAAACTTCAAAGAAATGGTAGAATTTCAAAAGACGGTAATGAATAATCGTTCTTCGAGTACAAAATCCTTAGGTTTGAAGTTTTTTTTTTCAAATATATAGCAATCGATTGGCCGAAAAAGAACAAATTTTTGCCCGCTAATAAAAATTTAACAATTGAGGAAGAATTGATCAAATTTCAGTTAAAAATTCAACATTTTACATGCAATTACATTATACGCGTAAATTATTGAGCGTTTGAATTAACAATATTTTAAGATTTAATTTTAAAAGTTCAAAATTTAAAAGTATTCCACTTAGAGTGTTTCAATTTTTTAATTCTAATGGCCGTGATCAATTCTTTCTCAATTGTTCAGTTTTTATTTGCAGTTCAAAAGTTGTTCTTTTTTGACCTATAGGATTAAAAAAAGAGACCATTACAAAGACATAATTTTAAATGACACATGTGGTGTCCATTCGATCGCTAAATATTTTAAAAATGACATTAAGACATAAGGGATTTTTTTTGCTTAATGATGAGTATTCATTTTTGTCTTATAATCTTCTACCACTCCTTTAAAGTTTCAACATAGAATCGCAGGTCGGAAAAGAACGACTTTTTCGCTGCAAAACCTGTAAATTCCTGCATATTCTTGTGGCTGTACTTTTTTCAAAAAATTTTGTCGGAAGTTATGTTAAACTTCAATAATCATAGGAAAAAGTTGTATTTTTCTTCAATTTTGGTGAGAATTTATTGTATTTAATTTTAGATTTCTGTAGAAATGTTTTGGATTTTTGTACTTTTTGTAACAAAATTTCCACCAGGATTGTACCTTGCTACAACAAACTACCAGTATTGTCATCATGATTTCAGTATAATTTTCCAATATTTTTACTTCTGTGATATCTTGTATTCTATGTAAAGATTGTTAATTTTTTACAATGATTAACACAAAATTAATAGAGTTTTCATCACGTCAAACATCCGAATTAAGGAAAATTAAGAAAGCCTGTAGTTTTTTCTAATACATTGTAGATTTTTACAACAAAGTGAAAAAAGACATGATTGGAAAGTAATGACAAATTTTGAATCGTAGAAACTTATACTTTATTGTCAATTTTTTTCACTTCACTGTGAGAAAATACAAGAAAAAATTGGCTGTTTGTATTTTATTGTACTTTTTTGTAAAATTTTGTACATTTTTTACAAGAAAGTACATGTTTTAACACAAAATGACAGTTTCAGAAATGTTGTACTTTCTTGTAAAAATGTTTTCTACCTGAAACGGTACAGTTTATTAATAACTTAATGAGTTTTTCTAAAATATCTGTTTTTCTACGTTATCAAAAAATTTCCCCTTTTTCTCGATTTTTCTATGAAATCTTTGTTTGAGTTTGAAATTTTGCTATTTCATTGAAAAAATTGTTCACTGTTGAAAATTTAACTATTCCGTTAAAAACTCATATTTTTTGGCCAAAAATTCGAAAACTTGGTTGAAAATTGTACCACTTTGTTAAAAATTTATCTTTTTGTTGGAAAATTCATCGCTTCGGTGGAAAATTTAACTATAGGTTGAAAATTTATATTTTTAGTTGGAAGTTTATCTATTCTATTTGAAATTTTAATTGTGGCTATGGAAAGTAAGCTGGAGGCCGGGGTGGTAGGAGGAGTCAGGATAGGATAAAAAGGGGTTAGAGTTGAATGCGGAAAAGTCCAAGGTTATGGTGTTCAGAAAAGAAGGGGGAGGGGATAAGGCAAGGTAGTGGAAGTGGAAGAGAAAGGAGGTGCATAAGGTGAAAGAGTTTGTGTACCTGTGCTTCGTCTTTCGAAGGAATGGGGGAGTGGATGGTCACATAAAAGAGAGAGTGAGGAGGGCAAATGTGGTGGTGAGGCAGGTGTGGGGGTTGGGAAAGAAGTTATTCGCAGATGATTTTGGAAGGAGAATGAAATTGTTTGATTCACTAGTGATGAGTGTGCTATTGTATAGGGTAGAGGTATGGGGGTGGAAGGAAAGTGAAGAGGTAAATAGAACGCAGGAGAGGTATGTAAAGTGGACCCTGGGGTTGGCAAGGAACACGCCTAATTATATTGTCAGGAGGGAGACGGGGATAACGAGTGTAGGAATTCTAGCAGGGAGCCGGGCGTGTAAATATGAGGAGATAATTTTGGAAGAGGGAGGAAGTAGGCTGGTTAGGGAGTGATGGTGGGAGAAGGAGAACAGCGGAGGGGGTGGGAAGATGGAGGCTAAGAGGGAAAGGTACTATAGAATGAATGGACTACAGATGGATGAAGTGAGAAGGATGCACGAGGAAGGAAGAAAGGTTTATGGCTTGGTAAAGCAAAACGGAATGGAGAGAGAGAAGACAGAAGGGGAAGAGAGAATAAGAGAGTCAAGATTTAACGGGAACTATGTGTGGATTATGCCAAGGGCAAGAGCGCAATATTTATGTGAGAAAGGAGTGAAAGGAAGTCAGGAGCTAATAGCGAGGATGAGGTGTGGGTGTATGGAGGGTTTCATGTGGGTTATGGCTCTCTCGGGAGAAGAGGATGTGTGAACTGTGTGGAAAGGGGGATGCAAGAGTGGAGCACTAGTTGGAGGAGTGCGTGGAGGTGGAAACAAGTGAGATAAGCATGGAGGCATTGTTGCATGAAAAGGGGGAAGAAAGGGCAGTAGCATGGGTGAAGGGAGTGTTGGGTAAGATGGTGATGAAGAGAAGGAAGGAGGAAGAGGAGTGGAGAAGGAAAGATTGTAAATAGGACAGAAAGTAGATATAAGTAAGATGTAAATATTGTAAATAGTAGATAAGTAATAGGTATTAGCTGCGAAAACAGAGGTTGGCAAGCGAGGCAATGCGAAAAAGTAGGGACATGCGAGCGAGGCGAAGCGAGGAAGGCAAGGCGATAAGAGCGTGCGGCTTAGAGATAACAAATGGATGGATGTTAGTTTTTAAGGGTTAGTTTAAAGAAAATTCTGTAAAAAATGGATGTGTAAGCAAGTCAATTTTTTGAGGCCAGCAGGCTGAAAAATAAACGTTTATCTATCTATCTATTCTATTTGAAAATTCAACTATTTTGTTGAAAGTTGTTTCTCTTTGTTTCATTTAAACTATTTTTTATTTCAAATTAAAATATATTGTTCTTGAAATATAAAGTATTACAGTTTTCGTTCAGAATTCAACTTTTCGGTTTGAAAATTGAACGGCTTCGTGGGAAATTCGTCCTTCGGCTTGAAAATTCAACAATTTAGTAGAAAATTAAAGTATATAGTTGAAAATTGACCTTTTTCTTAATACTTCTCATCTTCGGCTAAAAAGTTATCTGTTTCGGTAAAAATGTAACTACTACTTGATATAAAATTCATCTTTTTGGTGGAAAAACATAGCGTCGGTAAGAAAATTAAAATATTTGTTGTTGGCTGGAAATGAAAACAGTTTCGTAGAACAATCATGTGTTTTGTTGAAAATTCGTCAATTTGATCAGAAAAATAATTATTTTGTTGTTGTTTTAAAAATTAGGTTTTCCAACTGAAAATGCAACTATTCCATTTTTGGTTAAAAACGTATGTTTTTTAGGATTCCACTATTTGGTTGACAATTTAACCATTTTGGTAAAAAATTTAATTATTGGATTTCGGGTGAAAAATTCAATTGTTTTGTAGGAATTTATATATTTTGTTGAAAATTCGTCTTTATGAGAATAAAATCAATCTTCTATTTGCTTGAAAATTGAATTACTTGTTTGACACTTTCTAGTTGAAAATTAGTAGTGTCGGTTGGAGCATTCAACTGTTTTGTGAAAAGTTAATACGTTTTGTTGAAAATTCAGCTTTTTAAGCACAGAAGTAATCTTATTTTTTTTTTAATAATCATTTCAATTGAGGATGCAACTATTTTGTTAAAAATTCGTGTTCTTTAGTTGAATTCAACCAGTTGAAATGAAATTTTTTGATGGAAAATCAAATTTTAAAACTAAAAGTTGTAATTATTACACTTTTAGTGAAAACCTTAAATTTTTTAGTCGAAAATTCAAATATTCGCCTAAAAATTTATTTCCCTTCATTAAAAATTACATTATTGGTAAAAATTCATCTTCATAGGCTTGAAATTAAACAAGTTTGTTGAGTCATCTTTTTTAGTAGAAAATGTAATTGATTTTTGAAAAATTCTTCTTTTTCGATTGAAAATTCATACATTATTTATCTTATTTTAATTTATGCTATTTTTATTTTTATTATTATTTTTTAATTACTTTTTTGTTGAAAATTCAACTATTTTTCAAATTCTTCTTTGTGTTGGAAAACTCTACTTACTATTGCACAACTAATAAGAAACACAAACAAACGCAGAATGAACATGCGCATCTTGCGCGCAATTATTGTCCTTTTTCTTATTTCTTCTCCTTCTTTCAATAAAACTGTACAATACAAAATTGCTTTTCGAGAAATAATCGATTTTTTTTTAACTGATGAAAATATGAGAAAAATTCCATTAATGATATATAACTTTTTGGTAAAACAACGTGAACTGTTCCAAAATAATTACCCAGCTGATAATAAATAAGAAAAGTCGGTGGAGTAAAAGTTAAAGATGAGAATCACAAATAAGTTGAAGATAAAATGTAGGAAAATGCAATTTTTTCTCTTAAAAAATTTTGGTCAATATATATTTCTTCTGAATGAATTTTTATTATTTTTAACTGTGAGAATTCCGGGTTTTGGTGGCTAAAAATTCTTCAATTATAACATGATTTGAAACATACAACTTGTAAGAAACTTGTTGTATTGAAATTTATTGTAGAATTATAATTTATCTACTGAGTCTTAAACTAAGTGTTTTGATACGTTTCCAATAACAACTAACGCATTACCTTTATGATTACGTTCTAAGAAACAATTTTAGTTATCAAACGTTAAAGAATTTTTACATTCTCATTCATGAGACTGTATTGTATTCGTCCAAATTTTCGATCCCTGGTTTTTAACGGATCTTTATGTTCCGGCACTCCCAGAGTCCGAAAATCATAAAATTTTGTCGGTGTCTGTCTGTCTGTCTGTATGTCTGTCTGTATGTCTGTCTGTATGTCTGTCTGTATGTCTGTCCGTATGTCTGTATGGTTACCTGAATGTTGTCGCCACACTAACTTTTGAAGGATTCGTCCAATCAAGTCAGCTTTTGGTAAACTTTTTGAGGGTCTTAAAATGAAGGTTAAGTTCGTTAACCAGTTATGTCCAACCAAAATTAAAAATTTTAGAACATTTTCAAAATTTGAAAAAAAATTTGTTTGCAGTTTTAGAAATTTTCGTGAAAGTTTCTTACAGATGGGTGAAAGAATTGAAAATTATTTCAATGAAATTTTTGATTTCGATGGAAATTAGAAAAGTTATATACTTTTCAAAATGTTGAAAACTTTCAAAAAGTAGAAAAATAAAGTTTCTGGTAGATTGAAAAATTGTAATCAGAATTTTCACTAGTTTTCACATGGTTTTATTTATCAAAAGCAATCTTCTGTATAGCCTAGCTGCTGAGCGCGAACAGCGAGTATCGCAATGAGAATGTAATCGTCAAGGCCGTAGGTGCTTTGAAAACCCTCTTTATAGTACCAGATTGAGGTACAAAAATAAATATAATGTACATTAGATATAATGGTATTGAACATAATGTAGAAAAGCTCACATTTTGGACAAAATCGAGTGCGAAGCACGAGATACGTGATAAGAATGTGTTCGTTAAAGCCGAAGGAGCTTCAACAAAAGAGAATTCACAACGATGAAATTACAGTTGTTCATGCTTTGACCTTTAATTTCAAAAGGTCTGTGTACAAATGTGTGGGAAATATGAAGAACGAGCGCGTAGCGCGAGGCAAATACGTTATCGAGCGCGAAGCGCGAGAACCAACAGTCGCGCGCCCTAGGCGCGCTCAAACTTGCGAGCCGCGCGCGTAGCGCGCAATGAGAATGTGCCCGCGAAGCGGGCATATTTTTTTTCATAATATTTTCAAAAGTGGAAATTATATTTCATTCTAAGTAGAGTGAATTAGAAATGTATCAGTAATTGAGTTGCCACTAATAGCATGGACTAATAGGTCCCTGAGAAAGATTTTGTTCAAAGGGTAAAAAATTCCCCTGATTACGAATATCTTGGTTATTTTTTCGAAATCCAGGTCAGATTCTGTTTAAACAAAGTTTTCGAATAATTTCAGTATTAATTAACAAACAAATGATTTTTGAACAAAATTGACATATCACCAGTTGTACCTCAGAATCTATTGCTAAGAAAAATTTGAAACTTCTACGTCTATATCGAGGTTAGGTCTCTTGGAAGTAAAAATAAATCTTTCGTTTGAATGTAAACTTCTATTGATGAATTTCTGTTGAAAGTTGCTATTTTGAATAGAAAATCGTATTAACTTTTCATTCGTTAATTGAAAATCATCCAAGCTAACCAGTATCATAACTTCTGTCAAGCTGTTGCAAAACCTATAACTACCACTAGTAACATTGCTTATTCTTTATCAACTCTCTTACTCCATTGCTTATAACAATTCTTATATATACTTGAAAACTCCCAATGACCGTTAAATAATTTAATTGAAAGTTTTCTCAATAATCTTCGACACAAGTTGAAACTTTTTACTTTTGTAACAATTCCTCTCACAACGAGCCATCATTTATTCACAGCCTTTTAAACAGTATATTTTTATAAATCCATGCTCTCTCGAATGATTGCAATTTTTCATGGAAAACCAGAGAAATGTACACTAGTCAGGACTACATATAATAATTAAAAAAATGTTAGAAAATAAAAAATGTTAGAGAAGCGGAAGTTTAAAAAACAACATGGTGGTGTAGCATTTTTAACTGTACTCAAACAATAAGACGGCCCTATTCTGAAATTGTAAACGTGATCTAGCCTGCTTCTATTTTCAAAATTTCAAAATTAATTAGGCATATTCAGGGTCCTCAGACACTACTTTTGAGCAGTATTCTGTATTCGATTTTCAAAATTGTTTACGGTTGTACATTTTCATTACATACATTTTCAAAGGCTTTTAATAAATAATTGCACGGACAGCACCTTTTAGTGCATACATTATACTATTCTTAGCGACTGGGCTGAAACCTAAGAGGCCATTTAAGTATTACATAAGCATTCTGAGAGGGTAAAATATAGGGGAAATTATGCTTACGTGATACCTAAATGGCCTCTAATATTCCTAAAAACATTCAAAATTGTAAATTTTACTGGAAATTTTAATCGAGGATGAAATTTCCCGAACATTTCACAGTATTTTCTCATTCTACAGAATTTGTCTTCGCTCTTAGGCACAAAACGCCTAAAAACACAAAACACCCCAACAATTCACCTGCTGTTTCTAGCGAACCTCGCGAACGGAACTGCTACGCTGCAACCCGACGTACAATAGTGCACGTTGGGTCGCCGCACACAGAATGTACCGAGTAACAGTCACAAAAAAAAATATTTTTTCGGGCCTGTAGGTCAGACTATGTTCACTATATGTTTTTCGGGTCATATTGTTTAAGCCTGTCAAAACTATTTTGCAATGCCAAGACATCGTCTAAAATTTCTTAAAATATTGATAAATCACTCAAAATCCTGTTCAATCCCTTAAAATATTTCATATGCCCTTTGTTTCATATGCCAAACTGTCAGTTGCACATATCGTCTGTCCATTACTTTTTTTTCTACTGAATACGCATTTGTCCAACTAAAACCATAAATTTTCACTTGGGAAACTCACGTCTCACCAATATAAGTTTTTCTAGTTAAGGTCTGTTCGAAAAAAGCTGGTCTTCGAAAATATGTTACAGTTCCTAAAAATTCTTTGAAGTCCATTAAAACCTTTAAAAATTTTGTAATATGCCGTGAAATGTTTTGAAACTCATTGAAAACGCTTTAAATCTCTCAAAAACCTTGAAATCTTCCTTAATCGATTATCATTCATAGATATTCTGTGAAGTCCTTTAAAATCTTTTATAATTTTTTACAGACACAAGGAATAATTTGAGATCTTCTTGAATCTTTTCATTATTATACCATTAAGCCATATCCCTTTCAGGGTAAGCGTGACTCACTCGATGAGGAAGAGTGTAATGTGGGGGAGGGGGTATGGATTTTTAGATCGATCTAGAATTTCCGTGTTGTTCATTCAAACAACACTTTCATTCTGCAACACTGTTCCGACCCAGGTAGCTGACCAATCACTCCAGCGATTGCTCCAGGTGAAGACCCTCACAGGGTCATCATGTAGAGCTCCCCACCTGGGCTCATGAGTATCCAAGGTCGTGTGTTTCAGGCGTCATTCACTTCACTGATACTCATCCTCATGCATTTCTCATGGACTTCTCATGGATTTCTCATTGCCACACTTCCCTTTCTTGGCATATTCCTTTATCTTCCTTCACGTCCATACATTTTCTCATGCAAGCTCTTGTGTTTCTATGGCCTCTAATGTCTGTTGGAATTAGTGTGTCATTCACACATTCTAACCATTCTTCCTGCGATTTGCCTCTGGGCAAGCTGCCATTTGCTGCACCTTGAAATACTTGTTTCGTCAGACGTTCATCTTTAATTCACCCAACATGCCTAAACCATTTTAACGTATTTCTTTCACATATGTCATCAAGTGTCTTCTCTGCACCACATGTTTTGATAATCTTCTTATTACTGAATTTGTCCATTAGAGTTTTACCGCAAACCATTTGAAGGAATTGCATGGTAATCGCGTTAATTTTACTCTTGTTATTTTATTAGTCTCGCTAACGTACAGCACAGTCTCTATCAACATCGAGTTATATATAGCCCCTTTAGCTTTATCTGATATATTTTCACTTCTGATATATATATATGTATATAAATATATATATATATATATATATATATATAATTTTTGTTTCAGTTACGTTGCTTATTTAGCCCATGTTCTTCATGCTAGCATTCAGTTTGCTCAACATTCGTTGCGAACCTTCGATTGACTCTGTCATAACAACCTATTATCTGCGCACACTAACCCACGTACCTTCACTGTCCCGAGATCCACACCTTCTTCGTCGAAGAGGGCCATTCTTAGACGCCTATCCATGGACATAATAAATACTAAATAGCCACGAGGACATAACGCATCCTTGCCCAACACTTTGCATAACATTAAACCAGTTACTGAGTTTCACGTTTACCCTCACTTGAAATTCCATAATGTTATTTGTAATTCCTTAAACTTGTCTAAAATCCTTCAAGGTCCTTTGCAATTCCGTGAAATCTCTTAAAATCACTTGAAAAATTAAAGATGTTTAATTACGAAATGTTATAAATGAAGCAATTTCAAGTCCTTCAAAAGCTAATTAGGTTTTCAACAAAAATAGTGAGAGATTCTTGAATACTTCGGTAACCTACTCTTTATTTTGATAAGATAAATCCTATGAGCAATTTGAAAAACTTTAAATAATATAAAGTAAGACATTTACAGTATACATTAGTTCAGAAAATGTCCTAATTTAACAGGACCTAATAAAATATAATACGTAATATCCTGCAGGTGCATAATATTTAATTATTAATTAGACAGTCTAATTCAGCATATTTCAGCAACTTCATGAGTAATTAATTACCGATAGTCTTCCAAGTGTTCAATATTGCGGAACCAGCTATATATGCGTGAAGTAGAATATTGTAAATTACTCTCCTAATGAAGAATCAGAGACGATATATTGTCGCTTAAGCATTCTTAATTATGATGAACGGGCAAGAATTCACACCGAGCTATAAGACTGCGTCGAACGGTAGAGACCGTAGAAATGATTTATCGATCCATCCAATATTGAACATTCTTGCAATTCGATTTCAAATCTACTTCAATTAAATTCGTATTAGAGTAAATTGATCGGGCAAAATGTGAAATCTCATTGGGATGTTAAATAGCATTAAAATTATTAAATTGACACATGGATGTCTTCTTCTTGTTCAATTGGCATGCTTGCAAATATTCACACTCTTTTTTGTCAATAAAGTTTCGTGAGTTTGTTACCATTTCTACAAGGAAATAATATTCAATCCTTTTGATATTTTCATTCAAAATAAAAAAATAAAAATAAAACTATGTTACGTAATTTTGCCAAACATTTTGGGACATGTTTTATCGAATGCACTTTAGCTACGTACTACAACAAACAGAATTAACAAATAATTATAAGTTATTAAAATAAAAAGGAACAAGTAAAAAAAATATTCAGCATACAACAAACGAGCTATACACCTCCAGAAAACTAAATCGTATGAAAAGCTGTGTCATATTATAGTTCTAGTAAAAAATATGAATCAAAAACTTAATTTTTCATGATTTATTTTACTATCAGATATCTACTATTATTTGGGGTCGGTTATGAATTTCTCTAAATTTTTTGATAAGCTGAAAGTGGTCTAAAATAATCTCAACATTTAAAAAAAAAATTGCGATAATAAGACCTGCTAACAAATTTAATCTGAAAAGAGATTATCCAATTTTTTGAAAACGTTTATCAAACCACTTGAATATGTATTTTTAGCAAGAATTTGAAAGATCGAAACCCTTCACTGAAGCCCAGTGAACTCAAAAAATATTAAAGGAAATTAGGGGTGGTAGTAATTTCGAGAACTGCAAAAAACTTTTTTTATGGCTTAATTATTTTCTAATCATTAATAATAAATTCTTCGAAATGTCTTCAAAATATCATAAAATCCCATTAAGTTACGTGAAATTTGATAATATGCCTTAAATTTCCTTGCAATTTTTTTAATCTCTTGAGAAACCTAAGTGCCCTTAAAAATAATCCAAAGTAATTCAAATTCTTTTGAAATCCTTTAACATTTTTTTAAGTTCTTGGAAATCCCTTGAAATATTTTAAAATATCCTGAAATCCTTAAAATCCTTTCAAATTTCTTGGCCTCTTTCAACATACCATAAAATCTTTTAAAAAATGTTAAACCCTTAAACCTTTGAAATGCTTCAAATTTCCCAATTCCTGTGAATGAATTCTTTTAAATTTCATGAAATTTGATCAAATCCGAAGATGTTACATGAGTTAAGATGATATTCCTTAAATTTTCTTGATATTCCTTGAAATATTCAGAGTCCCATGAAATCCTTTCAGATAATGGGTTATTCAATAAAATCATTATTGACAGCCTTTGAAATCCCTTAGAATTAGTGAATTGGTAAATTTAAATCTAAAATTTAAATTCATCATAATGAACCATCGTGAAAGCATTAAATCTAAAAGTACTGAATTGCATTGAAGTTTTATAAATTCCCTTGAAATCAGTTAGAGTTCCTGCGAATATTTTGAAAATCCTGGAACTTTATACATAGGTATTATAAAATAGTTTCAAATCTTTCAAAAATCTAGAAAATTCTTGAAAAATTCATCATGGGCCTAGCCGGTTAAGCATGTAAAATCTGCCCCCGCACGTATCAAGTTCAAATTTACGTCATAGTTTCATGCCCATGTGAAGTATAATTTCCCCCAATGATAACCTTAAAATTGCATTTTTGAGTGACTTATGGAGGGGGAAAGAAAAATCAAGAAAGTGTTTTTTCTCGAAAACCACTCAACCGATTTTGATGAACAAAA
>CAKNXH010001126.1:321820-345325 GCA_932178445.1 Andricus quercusramuli | reverse complement strand
TTTTGTTCATCAAAATCGGTTGAGTGGTTTTCGAGAAAAAACACTTTTTTGATTTTTCTTTCCCCCTCCATAAGTCACTCAAAAATGTAATTTTAAGGTTACCATTGGGGGAAATTATACTTCACATGGGCATGAAACTATGACGTAAATTTGAACTTGATACGTGCGGGGGCAGATTTTACATGCTTAACCGGCTAGGCCCTTTCTTACATCATAACACTATATTAAAATCTTTGGAAATTCCTTGCTTTTTTCCACCCTTAGAAATTTCTTAGAATTCTCTGAAATTCCCTGTAATATTTCACGTGTTTTAAAATAGCTAAAAATTGTAAAAAGCTCTTGAAAGTTTCTTGGAATTTTTTCAAATAGCAAAAAATTTCTTTAAATTCTTTAAAATCTCTTCAAATTCTTGATTCACATTCGCTAGAATTACTGAAATCCTGGCAAATCTTATAAAATGTGTTGAAATCTTCCAAAACACCATAAATCCTTACATTCCCTATAAGAACCTTCTGAATGTTCAAGAATTCTAGAAAATTTATCAAACTTTCTTCCTCCATTCGCGCAACCTACCCAAACCATCTCAACAGATTTATTCCACTCTTGTCAAACATTGTTTCCTTAACATAACATTCTTTGAGGTCTGACTCATTACGCTGACATTCTCGATTATCATTTTACCACATATATTCGGCAGGAATTGCATGCCAACCGCGATAACTTTACTCCTATCGTTTTTTTGGAATACCCAGGCAACGCTACCCCACAGCACAATAGGTGCAAGTGCAGAATTATATATTGCAACTTTAACTTTATTGGTCATATTTTTAATTCTGGTAATGCATCCTATACTGCCGATAATCTTCGTACTCTTGCTTATATGTTTGGATATCTATCCATTTATCTTTCCATCAATAGAAAAAAAAACTCCAAGATACACTCAATTTTATAAACTTGTTCTACCATATCTTCATCTGAGATAATATTGCATACTGTTTTCTCATTCCTTCATTCAAATACAATAATTTTGGTTTCATTTTTGTTAATGTTAAGACTCATAATATTTTTTAGTTTACTCTACATCCTTTTCAAATCATTGGCTGATTTTGCGGTAGCAATCTTATCATCTGCAAACGCTAATCCACGCACTTTCACAGTCCCAAGATCAACACCTTCTTCGCCTGATATTCTTAGACATTTGTACACGAATATCCATCTATGAGGAAGCAAAAGAACGAATTTTCAACAAAAACCATAATTAGAAAAAAAATTTAATTGATCTGTTTTAGTTTAAAAATTATAGTCCTTGGTTAGAAAGTTAACTAGCTTTTTA
The DNA here is from genome assembly GCA_932178445.1 of Andricus quercusramuli. Taxonomy (NCBI): domain Eukaryota; kingdom Metazoa; phylum Arthropoda; class Insecta; order Hymenoptera; family Cynipidae; genus Andricus; species Andricus quercusramuli. Next base: position 343,992 of record CAKNXH010001126.1, on the reverse strand, counting down.
ACCAAGATGTTCAATTTTTAACCAAAACAAAATTAATTTTTGACCAAAAATGTAATAGTTGACATTCTTACAAAAAAAAACAAAGTTCTTATTTTATATCAAAAACATTTGAAATTAACTAAAAAAGAATAATTTTCTACAAAATATTTGATTATGTAGGTTATTCAAGCAAGTCTCGCTCTTGAACACAAAAGATAAAATTTGTAGCAAAAGAGTTGAATTTTCCAACGAAAAACATATCTCAGCCAAGAAAGACACAAGGTTTCAACTAAATTGTTGAATTCTTAACACAAAAGTTAATTTTCAACCAAATAGTAAATGTTTCTATCAAATAGTTAAATTCGCAACCCAAAAAGATGAATTTTTTAACGGAAAGTTTAATTTTTAATCAAGAAGGATAGAATTTCTACCCAAAGAGATGAATTTGCAACAATTGAGTTACATTTTCTACGTGTTTCTTTCCGTGAGAAATCTGAATTGCTGTACTATTAAGATACTATTTCGAAGCTTTCTTTTGTGTATTCACGAAGTTCAGAGGACTTTCTAAGGTTCCAAAAGATTTAGAATAAAATTTCAAATGTTTTAAAGGATTTCCAGAAGCTTACCCAAAAAAAAAATTTACTTAATGTATGGACGCTCCATGGTGGAGAATCAAAATCACCATTTTTTTAAAGCGAAATGAAGAAAACAAGATACCAAGAAACAAATGTTACATAAAAAATTATTTTTGCAAAAATTTAGCTCTTCTTTAAGTGAGGTAACTTACCTAGATATTTTCTAACAGACCTTGAGTGGAAAAGGTTAAATTGGTGAGACGTGAGTTTCCCAAGTGAAAATTGACGGTTTGAGTTGGACAAATGCGTTTCCAGTAGAAAAAGAAATTGTGGCCAGACGATAGGTGCATATTTATCTCGCTTTTTTAATTCAATCAAACCTGACAGTTAGCTTGTTGGCATATGGTTTTATCAGGTGATAAATTCGAAGATAAATTGAAGAATTGAAAAATTGATTTAAGATATATTTAAGAGAATCACTATAATATGAAATGAAGAAATAATTGCATTCGAGTTCTGCAGAGGGTCTTTCAAAGACATAACCGGAAGTCGGAGGGAGAGTATAAGATGTATTATTGGCACAAGGAGGGTGCGGCTGCCAAAGTGAGACTAGTAATTATATTCTGCAGTGAAATTAGGGTGGCGTGCCAAGCCATTACCTAGCAGTCTGAAGTGAGGCACTCAGGAGAACTCAAGAGAATCTTTTTAATTAGAAACCTCTCGCAGAGACAGAGAATAAAATTATAGCTCGTGAAGTCTCGAGAATTTATTTTCCACGATTTTTGAGTCACGTGTGTCAGAGGAAAATTATAATGCTCATTAACGGAGGAAGTTCAGCACCCGTGAAGAAAATTACTGAATTAGAATGTTCTCGGAGCCTAAAATATACCAATTTTAGAACTGCACATTTTGTATCAAATGGAATTTAGTGAATTCGGATGCATGAAACAGTCTTCAAACTTCAATATAACATAACTAAAATTAACTTTAATATGAAATAATGGGCGAAAATTGTATTTTTAAAATAACTCAAGCATAACTGTTTGCAGAAATTTTAAGGCGTTTCGTTAAAATAGCATTGTTCAAATTTTTTAATTTAAACTTATCAGAAAAAATTAACTATATGGTGCAATTTTTTCTTTAATGAACGCTCCCATTTTTATAACTTTTTAGAAGTATTGCGAATAGTTATGTTTCAGTTATTTTTATAGTACAACAGTCGCTAATTATTTCACATTAAAGTTACTTTTGCTAATGCTATAGAAAAGTTCGGAGACTGTTGAATATGTCTAGCATAGTTTCATCAAATTCTATTTTAAATGGTACTTTTCATTAATTCTATGAGGCACATAGTTGTGAAATTTTTCTGTACACTTGCACTTTGAAAATCAAATTTATAAATGAGAAAAAAGTAATTGAATGAATTCATGACAGAAAATAAGTTCTGAAAACATTAATAACTATTATAGTTCAAAATACAAATTTTTGAACTAGGCGGCTGCTGACTACAACGAAATAAAATGGAATGATACAATAATCATTTTTTATTGGAACAAGGATATATTTATCATTGCACAAACATATGAGTTAAGCATATTATATTTTCAATTCTTGTTTTGCTTTGCGCTAAAAACTGAATACGTAGAAAGAGAAATACACGTGATTTCGATAATATTCAGTGATTCTCCATCGCAAATTTGTCGGGTTTCGCAAAAAAAAAAACTTTCTTCAAAGAAAGGAAAAGTATAACGCAAAATTATACAGAATATGAAAAATGCGGTTTATTAAAATACTTAAGTATATGTGCGAATAGAATTGTGATGTATTTAATGTTCATTTAAATTATTTCTATAATCTTAAGAATACAATTCATACAACCCAATTTTTTTAAATAGTGACCGTACATACTTGTATGAATTCTTTCTTATGAACCTAAGGATAATTTAAAATTATTTGAATATGTATAACAAAATTATCAACGAAAGACAATCATTTCAATGAGACACAGCTTTTATAATCTGCACAACTTTTGCTTATGATCTGCTGTTTTCGAGAAACATGGACTTATCTGCGAAAAAATACAAATTAAAAAATGTATTTATCTTTTTACATGGTTAATTTTAATACAAACTGCTCGGTGGGTTCCTGTCACCACTACGCAGCGCGTCCTCGGGTTGCGGATAGCGGAACGGCCCGTTAGGATGAACAGCCCCTCAGGTTAGCTGCGAATACAAGAATAAGCAGCCGCAGACAGCCGATAGGAACCAGTCGTGGGTGTGGTGAGCCCAGCCTAAGATGTTGGCCTAGCACTGGTAGAAAACACGATGACCATGGCTTGGGGGGACCCACCAGTTGCGTTCATACGCAATGGGTGGGTCCTGGCAGGCCGAGGTGCAGCGTGTATCCGCCTAGAAACACTACCCGAACCAAAACTAAAAATCTTGTAAGGGAAAAATCCTGCTGCCCATTGGACACCGCAGCGATGACACTGCCCGCAAGGGATGTGTGGAATGATTCGCCTGTATAGGGCCAAAGGGGTACTGATGCCAGTATAGGCGCGCTGCCTTGCAGGGGGACGTTAGGATACGAGGATGAAACTGTAATGTGTCTGACGACAAGTTGACATGGTCCTTGTCAGGGTCGGAAAGCTCCCATACTTAGACCCAGGGAGGTATGGGGGTGCGGATTATCTTGAAACTACCATGGCTAACTTGCAAAAACAAAAAACTACAGTTAAAGATCTAAGGGTGGGAACTCTAAACGTGCGTAGTCTATATACTGGCGGATTTAGCGAACTCATTAAGATAGCAAATGATTACAGAACTGACTTAATAGCACTTCAAGAAACCTGCTGGTCGGGAGATTTCGGGTCACTTTCTAAGGATAACTATACTTTTCACTTCGGGGGAGCTAAGGGGCGCACACTGGGGACCGGTTTTCTTATTAATAAACGAATTTCGCAAGTGGTTGTCGACATGAGGACCCGGAAACCCTATGGAGCAATATAAAAAAGGCGGTAAAGACAGCTGCGAAACTTACGATAGGTTTAAAGAAAGTAACAAAAAGCAATCCATGGTATGACGAAGAGTGCAAACTCGGGCTTGAAAAACGTCGGAAGGCCAGACTAAGTAGTCTACAAAATAAGTGCGATCAAACACATAAGAAGTATCTCGAGATTAGTAAAAGTACAAATAGGCTCTATAGATCCAAGAAAAGGGAGTGGGAAAAGAATAAAATACTAGCAATAGAAACGCATAATAAACAGAATAACCCGCGCGAGATGTACAGGGGAATCAATTTTATAAGGAAAGGCTTTCAAAGTAGAACGGAAGTAATAAGGGACGAAAATGGCAACCTAGTAGCCGACGCGACAGAGAGACTGAATTTATGGAAAGAATATTTCGATAAACTATTAAATGTACGCGAAGCCCCCGTTGAAGGTAATCTCGGCGAAATCCACACTGCTGATCTACTAATTGATGATCCTGCTGATATAGAAATAGAAATGGCCATAAAGAAGTTGAAAAATAACAAAGCCGCGGGCATCGATGACCTACCGGCTGAACTGATAAAAAATGGAGGCCCTTGCCTCAAAAGACAAATTTGTAAATTAATACGCACAGTTTGGAAAACAGAACGCATTCCAGAGGAATGGAATGACTCTATTGTTATTCCTATCTTTAAAAAAGGCGATAAAATGAACTGTAACAATTATCGGGGAATTTCACTTGTGTCGTCGTGTTATAAGGGCCTGTCCAATGTAATCTTAGGTAGGCTAACTCCTCTCGCCGAGGAAATCATTGGGGATTACCAGTGTGGATTCCGCCGAAACCGATCTACAAGCGATCAAATGTTCACAATTAGACAGCTGCTAGAACAAAAATGGGAATTTAATGAAGCAGTGCATCAGCTATTTATCGATTTTAAAAAAGCTTACGACTCTATTATACGCGCGCGAATGTACTGGATCCTAGAGTTCTTGGGTGTGCCAAGAAAATTGGTTAGACTTATCGAAATTTGCTTAAGCGGCAGTAGGGGAAGAATACGCGTAAACGGAAGGTTATCTGAAGAGTTTTCGATCCGCGATGGTCTGAAACAGGGCGATGCACTTTCGTGCGTCCTTTTTAACTTAGTTCTAGAATACGTGGTTAGGCAAGTGCAGGCGAATCCGACCGGTGCTACCCTCAATGGGGTGATACAAATTCTTGGATATGCGGATGATCTCGACATACTAGGGGATGATAAAGAAACGGTAGCTAAAAATGCAGAAATCTTGATCACAAAAGCCAAAGATATTGGCTTGGAGGTTAGCGAAACGAAAAAAAATATATGACCATCGTCAGATCTGAACAAAGTAATCAAGACGGGGATCTAACAGCCGGAAATATGAAATTCGAAAGGGTTAGCGAGTTTAAATACCTCGGGTCAATTATAACTAGCGAAAATAAGATTAAAACGGAAATCAACGCGCGACTGCACGCTGGCAATGGGTGCTACTATGCAGCAAACACACTATTAAAATCGCGATTGCTATCTAGAAACATCAAAGTAAGAATCTACAAAACAATAATAATGCCGGTCGTCATGTACGGGTGCGAAACGTGGGCGCTGACGAAAGGAGAGGAGAATAGGTTTAGAGTTTTTGAGAATAAAGTACTTAGAAAAATCTATGGTCCAAAAAGGGACGAAGAGACCGGCGAATGGAGAAAACTGCATAATGATGAGCTGCATGCTCTCTACGGGTCAGCAAATATTAATAGAGTAATGAAAGCGCGTAAACTAAGATGGGCGGGGCATGTAGCAAGAATGGGAAATGAAAGAACAGTGGCGCAAGTTTTAAGAAGGAAACCGATTGGTAAGAGACCCTTAGGCAGACCGAGAAACAGATGGGAGAAAAATGTAAGGGATGATTTAAAAGAACTAGGACATGATTACTTAAACTGGATGGAGGATGCACAGGATAGAGATGTGTGGGGGTCTCGGGTAGATGAGGCAATGAACTTTCGAGTTCGAACTGCTAATCTATAATAATAATAATAATTTTAATACAAAGGGAAGAATAAATCGAAATTTAATAAAATCACCAAAGGTGAATGTCCTTTTAGTTTATTTATTAATCTTTTACATTTGTTTCCATTTCCACATATTTCTTTATTTAGCATTAAGCAGGCTTGCTAATGAACATAATATGCAATTGCGAAACTTGGATAGTACACAAATGATTGATGTACATTTCCACGAAGGTTCCACGATAATGTAGTCACGCGAGGGTTTTCCTCAACTTTATGTGAATATGCAAACACAGCGACCGCTGCTCTAAACTCGATAAACGGCACTATAGGCTTCAATACGATCAACTTAAAAAATATTTGTACAAAAAATGATGCACGCGTAGGGAGTGGATTCCACAAAAATGTTACAATCTGTTACTTGAGAACTATGCAATACAAAATTTTAATAACGTTATAAAGCCTTCATATCGGTATAATTAGATTATTATTAGTTCTCACAGAAATTTTTTGATTACTACTTACCCAAAAATCATTTGATATTTTCTAATTTCATTGGGTTAAGGTAAGATATTTGAAAAAATGTGAAGGAACTTTAGAATTTCGAATACTTTACTCTGAAATCGCTGTAAAGATTAAATTTCGTTTTTTTCGTGATAGTAAAAATGTTAGCATTCTTATAATTTAAATTTGATGCAAGAATAGAAAAATTGGTTTGATTCAAGACGAATCGATTGACCTATAATATTGATACATTTTATTGAAGAGTAAGAAAACTATGGTGATGCATGATGTTTCAAAATACGGTTTTTATAGTAAAACTTTTTCCACTAACATAATTCAAAATTGATGCCAGAATAGAAAAGATTCCTTAATTCGAGGAAAATCGATTGATCTATAATATCAATACACTTTATTGAAAATTAAATAAATTATGCGCATTTATAATATTTGAAACATCTGGTTTAAACAGAAAAACTTCTTTCATCGACATTATTGAAAGTTGACGCATGAATAGAAAAGATTTTTTGATCATAAATTTTTAAATAGAATAATTTTGACCATTTTTGTGAAAAAATCATAAAGCTGAGAAAGGGATAGGGTGCGATAGAACTTTTCCCTTCCCTTTTCCAGTTAAAAAAATTATCATTTCGAATACGAAATATGGTTCGCCTAGTTTGCTGTGATTAAAAAAATAACTAATGCTTCCTCTATGACGTAAGTGTACCTGAAATGAGCACCATATAATTATAAATACAAAAAGTGAAAACACTCAAGATCGAATGCACAGCTAGTTTTTAGTTGTGAATTGAAGATTTGGATCGAAAATGTAACTATTTATCTTTCGATGGGAAAATAATTTTTTTAATTTAAAATTAAACAGCTTGGCTGTGAGTAGAACTACTTAGTTAAAATTTGATTCTTTTTCAAGATTCATCTTTCTTGATAAAAATGTAACTATTTTGTTGAAAATTCATCTTCTCAGGAAAGTAAAATTGTTTAACTGAAAATTCGAAACTTCCAATTTTGACAGAAAATTGATAACTTTTAGTTGAAAATTTGTCTTTGGTTTGAAATCTCTTTTGATAGAAATGTCATCTTTTTTGGTTAAAAATGCAGCTGTTTGATTGAAATCATTCTCTTTTGGTTCAGGGTTCTACTATTTTTTTGAAAAATTGTTCTTTCTTTGGTGGAAAATTAATTTTTTATTCTGTTTTCGCAATCAGGTTTATTGAGAAACACGCCTTAATAATAATTATTTTTCTACTTACAATCTACTATAAACTATGATTTTCATATTTTTCACAATGAAATCTATTGAGGTGAATGTACCTATCATGAAACATGTCCGGATTATGGAACAGTTTGACAAATAGTTCGATTTATAAATAATTCAGAAGTATATTTTTGAGTTCAAATAATTATAATAATAAGTATGAAAGTTAGGCTTCTCATCTATATGAAAAGCAAATATGGCTCTGAAGTCTCAGACACAAAAAAATAATTTTAATTATCGATTTTTCAAACTCGGAAAAATTGACTGGCATTTATCCGCGTCAGAATTCTTGATACCTATACTTTATTTTATCTCGCATATTCACAAATTTCGATTATTCCAAAATCTCGAAACCGTCAAGGTACGTGGGTTAGCTTTCGCAGATGACAAGATTCTTATGGCAGAATCAATCGAGGACTTGCAAAGAATGTTGAATAAACTAAATACAAGCATGGAGAACATGGGCCTCAAAATTAACGTGAATAAAACGAAAATCATGGTGTTTGAGGGAAAAAGCGAGAAAACAATGTGCAACATTGTCCTAAATGGTGAGGGATTAGAACAAGTTGACAAGTACGTATATCTGGGTAGCCTATTCACTAGCGACGGAAAAATAGATGGGGAGTTAGATAGGCGCATAAATAAGGGTAAGCAGGTTATCGGTAGAGCAGGATCCATCCTCAGAAATAAAAACATATCAAAAAAAGCTAAAATGGCCATACATAACTCTATCTTCGTACCAACTGTACTATACGGTAGCGAGACATGGACCTGTCAAGAAAAGGACAGGAGCAAAATCAACGCGATCGGCATGAAACCTCTCCGCATAATATGCGGGAAAACACTGATGGACAAAGTCAGAAATGAGACAATCCTCAAAGAATGTGGTACACAAGAGACACTAGTTGACATATGGGAAAGAAATCAGCTAAGGTGGTTCGGACATCTTGAAAGAATGAAAGATGAACGACTGACGAAGCAAGTGTATAAAGGTAAAGTAAATGGTAGAATGCCCAGAGGTAGACCGCCGAAAGAATGGTCAGAATCTGTGAATGAGACATTAATCCGAAGAGACGTAAGAAGCCATAGGAACAGAAGAGCTTGCGTGAAGAAATGCATGGACGTGAAGGAAGCTAGAGTAGTATGCCAGGACAGAAATGTGTGGCGACAAATAGTTTGTAAACAGAGTGACAATAGTGTGAATGGCGCCTGAAACAGAGACTTTGGATACTAATGGGCCCAAGTGGGGAACCATACATAACAATTTTGTGAGGTTCCTCACTTGGGGTGATCGCTAGAGAGATTGATCAGCAACCTGGGTCGGAGCAGTGTTGCGGAATGAACGTGTCATCTAAATAAATGACACGAGAATTCCAGATCGATCTAAAACACCTATCCCTAACACCTATAAAACTCCTATATACCTTATGCCCATATACCAACCTACTCTATACCTATTCACCTGTTTACTATTCCCCAACTGAGCAAGTCACGCCTACCCCGAAAGGGAAATGGCTTAATGGTATAATAATAATAATAATAATAATAATTGTGTAATAGATTAAATGACAGCATAAGAGAAAACTTAATATATTAATTAGTTGTTTTATGATACGTACATACGTATATAGCTTGTGTTGACTGAAATAATTATATTTTAAACCTAACAAATCAATTTTGAATTAAAATAATTAATCTTCAACTGGAATGGTTGAATTTTCAACCAAAAAGATAAATATTCAACAAAAATGAATAATTTGCTACGAAAAAATACTAATCTTCAACACAATATATGAAGTTGCAAGCAAGTCTTAAGTTTGCAACTGCAAATGATGAATTTTTAACCAATGGTGGAATTTTACAAAAAAAGATATGAATTTTAAACAGAAAATGGAATAGTTTTATGGTAAGTAAAGCAAGTTGACCTTCAAAAAAACAAAACAAAATGGATTTTCACCAACGTGCTGAATTTTTAACTAAAATTATGGATCTTCTACTGGAATAGTTGAATTTTATACCGAACAGGTACAAACAATTTCCACCAAATAATTTATATTTCATCCAAACAGATTTCTAACAAGAACAAAAAACGATTTTTTAATATCAAAAATTCAAAAATTGATATAATGAAATTTTCATTTAGAAAAATTTATTTTCAACAAGGCGATGATGAAATAAAAGACTTATAGTCGATTCTTCAGAACATCGTTTACTCAATGTTGAAATAAAAGACTTAAATATCCATTTAAAATATTTAATACAAAATTTCAATAATATCAAAATAAATTTAAGAAATTTATTACCTATGAATATATATACCAACATTTTAGAAATGCAATTAAATGATTCAAAAAATAAACAAAGAATGGATAAAAAACTACAAAATTTAAAAATTAAAAGTAAAGTTCAAGTACCTTTTAATATTGATAAATATAAAGATACAGAATACAGTAAAGCTAATAATCCTTAGCTAATAAATTTTAGTAATGTTGAAATTCCAGACAATGTTAATGACATTTTAAGGTTAGGTAATAAATTTAGTTCTTCATTTTTAACAAACAAAAGTAAAATAATTATGAATATGGTTAAAGATATAGAGTCAAATATTAGGCTAATTGAAAATAATGAAGAACGTGATTTATTAAGACATAGAATAATTAATACTGCACACAATTTTTTACAGAATAATAAAATTACATAAATCGATAGAATTTTAGCACAAAACATTGAGAAACCACAAACATTTATTAAAGCTAATAAACGATTACTAATAGCTCATGCAGATAAAAGTAACATCACAGTAATACTAAGAAAGGAATCTTATAATAATAAAATGCATGAATTATTAAATGATGAATAAACTTATGAAAAATTGAACGAAAACCCTGAAAAAGAATTAAAAAATAAAACATTTGAATTGTTAAATTCTTGGAGAATTAATGGTCATTTAGATAAAGAATTATTACGAAAAGATATTTTAGTTCATGATACGAACATTCCTAGAATCTAAGGGTTACCTCAAATTCATAAAGATAATTGTCCACTTCGACCTGTAGTATCATTAATAAACTCATCCACTTATAAAATGGCTAATATTTTCAATAATATTCTTCAAAAAGCTTCAATAGTACCAAAATATCAAGTAAAAAATTCTTTTGAATTTAAAAATGAAATAATTAATAAAACAATTCCACATGATCATATCATGGTTTCATTAGATGTTTCTTCACTATTCACAAATGCGCCACTTGATTTAGTTATCAATAGTATATTAAGTAAATGGATTCATATAAAAAACTATACAGAATTACCTATTGGAAAATTTGAAGAAGGAATAACATTTTTAATGGAACAGTTTTTAAATTCAATAACAATTTTTATAGACAAATTTTTGGAACACCTATTGGTTCACCTATTTCTCCAACATTAGCTGATTCAGTTATGCAAGATTTAGAATCAAATGTACTTGAAAATTTAAATTTTTCGTTACACACATATTTTAGATATGTCGATGATACGTTCATTATATTTCCTAAAGATAAACTACTTTATGTATTAAACCAATTTAATTCTTATCATCCAAGGCTTAAATTTACACATGAAATTGAAAGCAATAATTCTATTTCGTTTTTAAATGTTAAAGTTATAACAACTGATTTAGGTAATATCATAACTGATTGGTTCCGTAAAAATACTTATTCTGGCAGATATTTAAATTTTCTTTCAAACCATCCAATACAACATAAAATCTCAATAATAGAAAATCTTATTGATACAGCTTTCAAATTATCAGATAAATCATTTCACAATACAAATATAGAATTTATTTAAAAAACGTTACTTTTAAATAATTACCCAATAGAATTTATTCATATACATGTTAATAATAGAATCAAAACAATAACAGATTCGTTTTGTAACAAAAATAATATAAAAATAGTAAGAAATTCAAATTTTAAACCAATAATATCAATTTCATATCATCTGAAATTAAAAGAATTTTAAATGATTTCAATATTAAAACAAATTTTAGAATTGATTCTAAACTTGATAAATTCATAAAATTAGGAAAAGACTTATTAGACAATTTTCAATTTACTGATGTTGTATATAAAATTCAATGTTTGAATTGTGAAAAATGTTATGTGGGTCAAACTAGTAGATTACTTGCTACAAGAATAGAAGAACATCATGATAATTTTAGACAAAATCCAAAAAACCATAAAGTCATAGCAAAACAGTAGAAGCTGGACATTTGATCGATTGAAATAATGTTATAGTATTACATCATGAACCTAATGAGTTTAAAAGATTAATAGCAGAAATATCTTTTATAAAGAAAAACAGTAATAATTGTTTGAATATAATTTCAGATCTTAACAATTACAGTCCACTTTATAATATAATTTTGGATTCTCTAATTTAATAAAATTGTAATGTTTAAATTTTGAATTGATGAATTTTTTTCTAAGTTTTTATTATTTTCAATAACACATTATAGGTTTATATACATTAATTATTAAAAAAATTTTAACGCTCGAATTCAATATTGTAATTTTAAATCTACATAGAAACTATAGCACCTTATATTATAATTCGTTGATACGTCATTGCGTATTCCATCGTATTGAATGTATCGTAGCAAAAATGGAGCGAAACAGAAGCTCCGACTGTTTTTAATAAATTAACCATGTTATTAAATTTAGAAGAATATTGATTCATGTGAATTTTTAAAAGATGTAACAATAGTTCTTTCCAAAAATGGAGGCGAAAAACTTTATCAATTATAATTTCTAACCTAAAAATTAATTTAAAAAGTTTTAAAATAATTTTTTTTTTTTTAAGTTTTTGAATGATATTAAGTATAATTAATTAATGTTACATATATTTATACAGATGAGGAATAGAATTTTATGAAAAAATTAACAATGTGATGAACTTTAAAATGGAAACGGAACTTCAAAGTCCTGATGAGGAAAACGTGATTGTTTTCGAAACGTCGACAGAAATAAAGAAATTTTAACATCCAATTTCTACTGATTGGTCTGAAGTATGTTATTTCTACCATCTAAATATTATTTCTCTTCAACAAGGTAGTTAAATTTTCAGTCAGAGATGAATATTTAATTAAAATTATGAATCTTCAACGAAAAAATGAAGTTTCAACAAAAGAGTTCCCGTGTGGAAATCTGCCCAATTAAGCCCAGTTAATAAGTGGGCGCCAACTGGGTCCCAGCTGGGCGTCCCGGGTAAAAAGTTCAATTAATTAAAGCGAGTTATATTAATTATACGACAGGCGGAAGGCAATCTCCCACTAATATTATACATTTTTTAGTTATTCCGATTTCTCAATTATGAAAATTTGAGCCAATAAAACCAAAGAATATTTACGTCCTGTTTGGACTTACACCGGGTATACCCACATTGCTCCCATATAGTGTGCGCCGCCGTAGAAAACAAGTCGGGTCCCATATGGAAATCTCAGTCGCTGTCAGTTACTATTAGTAAATTTAGTTTTTACAGACAATGGGTGAATTAAGTAAAAAAAGGTGTGCGAATAATAAATTACGTTCGCGTGTGAGAAAACATCGAGCGATCAGTGGAGTTATAATAAGGAGTAAATTTCAAGACATTGAAGAAGACTCGAGTGACGATAGTGATGAGCATGGTAAGTTACGAAAATCATAGCATTGACTCATAGATTTCAAAAATGATTAATAATCTGGTTTAGAAATACCTATTATCTCTATATGTGACATTGCATATTTAATAAAGCTAAAAATGTTGTCAATGCTGAATTACTCGCATTCTAACCTCAAAATTACACACCCTCATTTTATACTCAATAAATACTAGAATTCAATTTTGTTATGAGACGACTTATCTTTTTTCAATTGAAGTATGTCTGCCAGAGTAAACAACTATCTAATCCTAATACTTTTTGCCTCAAACGAATTTTTAGAATTCTACCTCAGCAATCAAAAAGTCAATTTTTTAAAATAAAACCCTCACAGAAAAAACTGAAGTTAAATTTTTTTACAGCTAAAATGTTCAGCTGTTAAAGATTACATGCTATACGATGGAATAAAAACTGTCGTCTGCTACGTCCTTCGCAGAAATTGAAAAACGGCAAAGTATATACGTGAAAAGCTATACATAAATCAGGACACTAGATTTAGAACAACTTTTTACTTACCTAATTGTTATTTTAAAAATAATTAGAATTTTATATATACTTCCTGCCACAGTCGGTATTGTAGGTTAGGAACACAACCATAGCAGAAGACTCTTTTTGTTAATGACAAACAGCTGACAAATTATCTCGAGATGGTTTAAAAACACAGAATTATCTCAATTTCGTGTAAAGTTTATTCGACAGGGTTAATTTTTGTTGCAGTAAAACTTTCGTCGGAAATCGATGTAAAGTTTATCTTCCGTTTTTTCTGTGCTTCTTTTACTAATTGGGCGTAAAAAGTATTTCCCAGCTGGGACCCACCTGGTTACCCCAATCTGGGTATTAGTTGGTCTGAGCGTTACAACCCAGAGAACAGCCCACCTGGGCGAGACTGGGGTTCCCAGTTGGGACCCAACTGGAACTTGGGCAATTTGGCTGGGACCCAGTCTGGCCCCAGTAGACTTTTCCACACGGGTTTAACTTTCAACCAAGGAGTTGTATTTTCAAATAAAAAATATGAAATCTCAGTAAACAATGTAATATAATTGGAATTTCAACCAAAAAAGATTTTAATTACAAATAAAAAACAGTTGCACTTAATCAAAAAAGACAAATTTTCAAGAATAATTGTCTCTTTGATCAAAAAATACTTTTTGGTCAACAGAAAAAACAAATTTCAAACAAACCGTTGAATTATCAAGAAAAAATATAAATTCTTAACCAAGAAGATTAATTTTCTACCAAAAGGACGAATATTCAACAAAGCACATGAGGTTATTATTAAGCACAATAAGAGAAAAAAAACAAAAAGGCTACTTAGCCTCATATTTCATTTACATTACACTTTGACCAAGTTCCTTAAGTTTTGACCCTATAACAAACTACTCTTTATAGGTTAGGTTTGTCAATTTTGAAGTAAACTTCCATTCAATTTATATATCTGTATTAGCGATTGAAATAACAGTTAATTGTACTATTTAGTTTGATTTAATATAAAGAATAATATAAAATTAGCCATAATAATATTGTTTTTAAACATATATCTTTGCTGTTCCATAATAGGGACATGCATAATGGAACACCGGAACAAGAGTCCACAAGTTGTTTCATGATAGGTACATATAGGTCGTTCCACTTTTTCGTAAATATAATAACTTTTTTTAGACTAAATTAAACTTTCAATAGTTGTTTCGCATTCAGAAAAAATCAGCACATTCATTGATATAAACATTTTGAACAAATATTCTACTATCGTTCCAAAATTAATAAAAATCTCGAAACCCCCTTTAAAATTTGTCTCATGATAGTTACCTTCACCTTATGATCATCTTATAAATAAAAGGATATAATAAAGTTTTCATCATTATTTTCACTTGCTTCCTACACCGTGAATAGTATCAAAAGCATTATCTTGATTTTGCGTCACAAAATGGACCTCACAAGGGGACAGTTCATTCTGTCAGTGCACTCATAGAATCAGTGGTGCGATCACGAGTAACCAGGATTTGTGGGATTCATTTTAATTGGGATTACATTTCAATTAAAATGCTCAGTTCCTATTAGGGGGAGAAAGGATAGTAGGAGAAAAGGACTGGAGGAAGGCGCAATGTGAAATTTCACCGAATAATTGAAACGGACAGTGGAAATATATATACCACGGGGAAGGGACTGGTAAAATATGCGTGTTTGACCAATCAGAGAGGTGTCCGAGTGACACGTCCCTCAGTTCCTCTCCATCTCCACTCAAATACCACTCTTTGTCTGCCTTCATGCAGCCTTTGTTGTCTATTATACCTCGTCATTCCCCTAATGGACACAATAGCATCAAACAAACATTTCCATTTTCGCGAAAAATGCGTCCTTTCACTGATAGCAATTGGAAGCAAAAAAGGATGCCAAAGCCTTTCAATAATTTGAACTACTGCCTGAATTAAAAACAAAATAGATGGATAGTTATGAATTAACTACACAATATAGTGTTATGATTAAAGAAAGTTACTCGAGTCAAAAATTATGCACACGTTTTGCACAGTGGAGAAAATTTTCATTCATTTCACCGAAAAAGTGTATGAAACAAATGAAAATTATATATAATATTTCCCACTATATGTATAATTTTTTCGCCTGGGTCGAATTATTCTCAATTTTTGATAAAGACTCTCAGTGTTCAATGCGAAGAAGAAAATAATGATTTCAGGCAATTTAAGATGTCATTTATAATAATGATCGAAAAAAGGAGAAGCAGTTTGGTTTTGTGATGATTTTTGAGTTAGGGGGCAAGGGGTTAACGCAGAATGTGGAATAATGATTTTTTGAAGTGCTCGGAAAAATGAAAATGACTGATTCTATTTTACAAGTAAAACATCTAAATACAGACTTCACATTCCTTCGTCTGTTCCCCTCTTTACCCCTTTTTAAAGAATCCCTCTTTTTTCATCAGTTCCCAAGAAACTTCCCCCTTTTCTCGTTTTTTTGCTTGAATCCAAAATAAATTAATAGAACCCAATAAGAATTATTCCAACTAGATATTTGTCGTTGTGGTTGAACATTATTTTTCCATCTTAAAATTTTACTATTCTTTTTTTGGTTGGAAACTAATCAATCTTAGTTGGAAATTCGACTATTAAATTTTTCATTGAGGATTCATCTTTTTTGGTTCACAATTTACCTACTTGATTGAAATTTGAACTACTTTGTTAACTTTCACTCTATTGGTTAAAGATCCATCTTCCAGATGAAAAATTTTCGTTTTTTGTTGTTTAGTATCAATTGTATTTTTGGTTTTAATTTGTTCATTATGTTAGATATTTGTCTTCCAATTGAAAAATTCAGTTATGTTGCTAGAAGATTCATTTTTTTGGGATCAAAATTGAACTTTCTTGTAGGAAATTCATTTTTTCGGATGTAAAGGCAACTGTTTCCCAAAAGATTCTCCGACTTTTTAGCTTGAAAACTCAACACATTTGTTAAAAAGTCATCTATTTTTGTAGAAAAATAATCTTTTCATAGCTGAAAATTTAACTCATATGCTGGAAAATTAAAATATTGCGACTTGAAATCTTAAGCATTTAATATCAAATTTAATATGGCATCTGTCGATTAATTTAATTCAAATTATTTTATCCCCCTATTATCGTGAAAAATTGCACTACATTCTATCTTTTGAGACCATTTTGTGCCGTGAAGTCCGCTAAAATATTGTGTCTATGTATTTTGTGTTTTATTGTAGGCGTTTACCAAATAACAACGAAGAATACATTTGTATTTGTATTATGGTATTTGTATTTGTAATATCAGCCTGGCTCGATATTGCCCAGAAGTACGTTTAAAATATGATCTGAAAAAGCGAAACGGTTGACATGATAGATTATGAATACAGTTGCTAAACATAAGAGGATTTGTGAAATTAAAAATTGAAATACCAGTTCGATTCAACACTCCTGAAATGTAGACAATTTTTTGTTTTTTATTTAATGAACATCGAAATTTCACCAATAGATAATAATACCTATGAAAGACCGAATATAGAATCAGTTATTATAAATAAATATAATAAAATTTCAATGGACATTCAGACTAAAAGAATGAATATCAATCAGACTTACCAGAGCTTTATGTATTAAATACATCGATTCGTTCGAGGTAAATTTCCCATTTGAATTTGAATTGAAAAATCGCAACTTGTTTATCAAATTACTGTTTGGCAAGCAAAAACTATTCAGTTGAGATTCAAACACTTCTCTAAACTTAGATGTGTGATGTCCAGAGAAGAATTAAGCATTAACTGATCTGATCTGTAAAAATTACGTACCAAACTTCAATGAAAATTGAATAAAATTCATGACTGTTTGGGAAACTTACTATTTTGAATCTGTATTCACTATACAAAATATAAACTTATATGCAAAAAACTCACTGGTTAAACACCGTGGCTCGACGGTAAATTCCTAGCTCCTATAGTTAGAGAACTCGAACGCTGTCACAAACTTAACTCATTACTGCTCCTAAATTATTTAATATTTTGTTTTGAAAATTCAAAAAAAAATCATCATACCTTTCTCTAAAGTTTCTTCGCAAGAAGTTTTTGCCTGCTCAAAATTCCCTCGACAAATGAAACGCTAGAAGAAGTAAAAGTGAAATTAACGCCTGGTGTCAATATAAAATTGATAAAATTCCCGTAAACACACATTTTACAATGTTAGTGGTTCTATCACTTAAAGGACACTCTAAAGTATAATCTCTGAAAATTTCATTAAAAAAATTTCTAAACTAATGAACTCAGCAGGAGTTGAAGTGAAAAAGAAAAAAATTAATTTTCCCCACAAGTCATTTTTTTACTATAATTTGAAATCAAAGAAGTACGACTTTTTCCAAATAAAAAAAGATGAGTGGTGTAATTTAACATCCAGGTACAGCGTTTGAAAATAAAAACTAGAACATACGTTTCAAAGGCTCCAGGGGACATCGTGTTTACCAGAAAAAAATATTCAATTCCTGATTAAGGCCCGCATTATGTATTGAAACGTAGAGAAACAATAAAACCTAATAAAACCCTTTATCGAAAATTTTTTTCTAACAATGGTTTAGAAAAAGGAGAAACAATTCAGAGTTGATTTCTTACTAATTATTCCTCTAAATAATGTCAAATTGAAATTTTTTTGAAACAAACTAAAGAATTTTCTCAATTTGGTTGGTTGAAATGCACATAATTTATCTTTACTAGGGTAATTAGTAAACGAATAGATAAAATTAAAGTGCATTTGGCGGGAAGGGAATAATGCAGAGAAAAAGGTGGCTGCCAGGGCCACACGGGGTGCAATGATGCATAGCAGCAGACTTAGTGTATGAACTCTCTTGTTGAATTATGTTCGCCAACATTATGCCTCATTCGGTTGATGGCATGGCCACCGGACTTAGGTACGATCTTATGCTCGACCTAGAGAGCCAGATTGTAATTCGGATTTCCGTAGTGCCATTCTGCTCTGACGTGACCGCAACCGTTCCTACACACCCACTGCAAAACTTATCTCACAAACTCGCCCCTTCGCTTTCTTACGTTCTTCTCTCTTCATGTTGAACGGAAACAAATCGTTTTCTCCAAGGACGATAAAACTTTTCAGCAATTTCACGCTGAAGCCACTCTCCTTTTCCAAAGTGTCTTCCTTTTGTCCTTTATTCGAAAATATTTTTGGTTTCTCAGCTTCATGGGTTTCATATGCTAAGTCGGAATACAAACTTCAGGGGTCAAGGGTCAAAGCTCGGAGGCCAGAGGATAAGAGTTTGGTTTTAGTATTTAGGGTGAGATGAGAGGGAACAAAATTTAGAGGACAAAGGTCAGAGGTATTAGTGATGCCGGCGAGCGATATTTTTCGATACTGATACGATACCGATACGATACTCACCTTCCAGTGTCGGAAAGGTTCCGTCTCGTATCCGTATTGTATCGGGATTCCGAGACAAAATGTCTGGAATGGATTTTCCTCTTTCACAATAGAAGAGAGAGTAGGGCTGGTCCAGTGGCAGGTCGCAGGTACCGGAAAAAGAAGCTGCGAGGAGCTTATCCCTTTGAGACTAGGCTTTGAAAGAAAACAATTATATATTCCAAAAATCTAAACGCTACCATTCTACGGTTTGCACTGCCGAAGAAATTTCAACGCACTCAGTAAGATCTGTTTGTTCTGAACAAACTCAAACATATTTATATTCAATTTTTAAATTAAATATTTGACATGGACAGATAAAAGTTTGTTAACTTCAAACGAGAGTTTGTATTCAAATAAATCCCCTTCTTTGTATTTGTTGATGAAGAGGCGCAAAGATATCCCTCAACTTCTATTTTACGTAAATCTACAATCATTTGACATAATAATACTACTAATCGTATTTTATAGACTTCTTATTTTGCCGAAGTACCGTTAGATTTCTGATTTATTGATTATTTGGGGAGAGATTATTATTATAAATAATAATAATAATAATTTCTCAAAAAAAAAAAAAAATCAGTGAGTCAAATTATTTATTTATCTTATAATTGACAGAAGCTTAAGAGTTATTCCGAAGTCCTAAAATGATTCAAGAATAATTCAAAACTTAAAAAGATTTCAATCAAATTTAAACAGAAACTGAATTTTTGAAGATAGCGAACAAAACATTCAGAAGCGTTTCAAGCATTTTTAAAGGTTTCAAGAAAATGAAAAATTCCTTTAGCCCAGAAAAATTGAGAATAATCATAATTTTTCAAATTTTTCGAAAAAATAGAATTTTTTGAACATTTCAGAAGTCTTGCAAACTTGGCACAAAAAGAACCTGGAAGTATTTAAGGTAATGTTTTTAATATTCCAGATTCATTTTCTTAATTTGAGGAGAAATTTGAAATATTTCTAAAAATATTTAGGATGTTCCGAAGTTTTTGAAAATTTTAACCCTTAAATGACACTGGGGGTCCAAAAGACCCCAGACCTTTTTCAAGGTTCCATGAAAAATCGATAAATTGTTTTTTTCAATAATTTTTTTCGCCATTAACAAATAAAAATCCTGCAAGTATGGGACATTATTACAATGAAGAAAGGTTTGAAATATATGAAAACAAAATTTTAGATGGAAATGTTAATAACTCTCCGAATTATTGCATGTTTTCCGAGCTGGGGTCCAACGGCCCCCATGTGTCATCTACGTGATTATTTAGAGGTGTATCATTTAAGGGTTAATGATTATTCATAATTTGGAGAGGACAAAAAATTTTAATTATATGTGTTTTTTGGAATGCTTCGAAATAAGTAGGAAAACTTAAAATGATTTTTCATTTTGACTAATTAATTATCAGAAAAAAATCAGAGAGATGAAAAATATTTCTAAAAATATTGGAAAAATGTGGGAGATTTGAAGGCAATTCTTGTAATTGTGAAAGTTTATTCAAATTTTTCCGAAAAATTCAAGTTTGTTCAAAAGACTTATAGGATTTTGAAACAAAAAGTATATTTTTGAAGAGAGTGAACAAAACATTAAGAAGCTTTTTACGTTTTTTGAAAGATTTCAAGGGAACGAAACATTTTCTCAAGTTCCTAGCAAAATTTTTAATGATTTTTGTTATTAATTCGAGAAGAATATTTAAAATGATTTCAAAATGATTGAAACATCCACAAACTTGTCACAAAAAAAATCTGGAAGATTTTGAGGTAATGTTTTTAATTTTTCAGATTGTTTTTTAATTTCAGGAAAAATTCTAATTATTTTAAAAGATATTTGGAATGTTTCGACGTTTTAAAAATATGTTCAAGGTTAATAAATTGTTAAATAAAATGAAAAAAGATTTAAAAAGAATTTAAAAATGTGGAAGATTTGTGGGAATGTGGAAGTGCAATCATTATAATTTTGAAAGTTTTTCACAATTCACTGGAAAAATTCGAGACGAATTTTTAGAATTTTTGAAGAAATTAAAAATATTTTCAAACTTGAAAGCTTAACTGAAAATATATAAAATATTTCCTAATTTCTTCCGAACTTCTCAAAGTCCTAATGTTTGAAAGGTCAAACTGATGACAATTAATATTCCTCAGATTTTTTAACTTCCTATGAAATAACGAAATTT
Organism: Andricus quercusramuli; assembly: GCA_932178445.1. Taxonomy (NCBI): domain Eukaryota; kingdom Metazoa; phylum Arthropoda; class Insecta; order Hymenoptera; family Cynipidae; genus Andricus; species Andricus quercusramuli. The sequence continues at coordinate 322,889 of CAKNXH010001126.1, read as the reverse complement.
TCTTTACAATTTTTTGGATTCATTTTCGACATATCTGAAATCTTCAGAAATCTTTTTGAATTTTCTGCAAAATCGTAGGAAATATTCATACTTTCAAATCGAAATCATAATACTGATTATCCTGCTTCTCATATCTCAGAATCTCTTTCTCAGCTAGAATTTCAGTATTCAAAAAATTTTAACAAATAAATTGTTATTCGAATTGTGTATTCTATATGACGAATGATTTCCCCCCACTAATTGAAAAACTTCCTCTTTTCTGAAAGTGATAAGTCCTTTCCTTAATAAATACTTTTTCCCCATTTCTATATTGTACCATTTTATTTCAATTTGTTTAGAAGATATATTTCAGTTGTAATCTCATACAATTTCACTTCCTTTCAAGTTTTTTAAATTTACTTAAATTAATACTCTCTTCACAATTATTGAAAAATATGTAGACAAATTTAATCAGAAAATTGTGAGTGTTAAAATCATCAAAATGATAATAAGAAATTGACATTTCACGGAAAAACTCTATAAAAGCTTTACATCGAAACTTAATCATAATCCAATCTTTTAGAAAAGCATAACTTAAAAGATAGCAGCACAAAACTGGGTAACCACCATTTTTATCAAAAATGGCTTCATTGCATAGAAAATGTATGCAAATCATTTACATATTGTGGTAAAAGGATTGTTTTGAAATATAAATTCAGTATCATTCCCCGTGCAGAAATCGCCATATATATTACCGATTACCGACTAGGGCCTGATCCGATTTGTACTATCTGGTCCCGATAGGAAGAATTCTGTGGCCCTGACTCGTACCAGACCGGGCTATGTACTTTGACGTCATATAGCTCTTCGCAGCGCCATTTTAACCCATATGCGCTAGATGTTATATAACCACGAACATAACCTTAATTTTTATTTTCCTTCATGGTGTTGAGTTGCAAATATACTGGGAGTGATCGTCCGTATAATATACTCTTAACACATTAATAATAAATGCCAAAATTAAGGAGCACACCGCGAGTTCGCAAACATCGTGCCATCAGCAAAATTCTGTATTTACGCGATGAAAACG
>CAKNXH010001126.1:299085-311820 GCA_932178445.1 Andricus quercusramuli | reverse complement strand
ACACCACGAAGGAAAACAAAAATTAAGGTTATGATCGTGGTTACATTGCATCTAGCGCATATGGGTTAAAATGGCGCTGCGAAGAGGCTATATGACGTCACAGTACATAGCCCGGTCTGGTACGAGTCAGGGCCACAGAATTCTTCCTATCGGGACCAGATAGTACACATCGGATCAGGCCCTAGTCGGTAATCGGTAATCTATATGGCGATTTCTGCACGGGATTGAATTAATCTCTTCAGCTATCACTACACTGATTAACGTATTTCAAATGGTTTGTTAAACATTATTACAATTCGTCCCCTTATAATAACTCAAACTGAAATGAAAGAAGTCATTAATAAATACGAACAATCGGTACATACGTTGGATAACATCACTATCTGCGTTTTCCAGGGATGCCAAAAAATCACACACTTCAAGAAAATCCCACTCGCAAATTCTTCATTTTGAACACTGACAACATATTCGTAATCAGCGGTCCTTAAAACCACAGAATGCAAATATCCACGGGGACTAGCATTGAATTACTTTATTTAGGCCACCATTATTGATCCGCCATCTTGAGTTTTGGATATTTGATAACGGGTATGCAATCAGCGACCCCAAAAACCTTCATTTATAATAATTTTTAGCACAATCAGCAATAATTTGACGATATGGTCCGCCATATTGGATCCACAATCTTGAATTTTGATAATCTAACAATGTATTCGTAATCAGCTATCCCAAAAACCCTATATACACCTACTCTCGTAGAAGTTTAGCTTATATATAGAAAAATGCGAACTTCAAAAGTTCAAAATGCAAACTCCCAATTCTGCAAATTTAAATACTAAAATCGATCTTTTTCAAAAATCCCCCGGCGGCCGATATTGATTTCGAGCTTGAAATACTCCTGGGATGCCTAAAAATCAAATCCATCAAGAAAACCCCAGGTTGAGAGACTTTTGATTAAGACCCCTTCCAAGCATACCGTGTACGGCCACACTCCTACTACAAAAAAATTGTATTTTTATATTGAGACATCTTCACATATTCCGCTTTTTTATTTTGAAAGTTTTTCAATGTTGTTGAGAAAAATTCGATTTTGTTTGAAAGACATATAGGAATTTTAGAAGTTTCAAAGCTTGAAAATTAAAAGGTAATGTGCTTGAAGTTTCTAACGTTTGAATGAACATTTGTTATTAATTGCTTCATAATCTAGAAACAGTGCAAAAATATAATGGTTCATTACATTGAGAATAATTCAATTTGGCTCGAAGCACGAGTTGGTGGTTAGCGCACGAGCGAAACGAGAGCGAAAACGAGGACGAGTGCGAAGAACTGAAGGCGAATGCTGAAATCACACGAGTCAGCAATTGCCTGTGCGCACGTGTATCACACGCTATTTTTTGCAACAATCTTCCCAGAAAGTTGTTAGGAGGTGGTAACGAAAAATACTAATTTTATATTGCATAGAGTGGAGTAAAGAAATTTTGTTGAAAAAAACCAATTTTGAAAAAAATGCTCTCAAAAAAAATGTTGTGCAAAAAAATTGGTGGAAAAAAATTTTGTGAAAAAAAATTTTTGAAAAAAATTTTGTGGAAAAAAATTGAAAAAAATGTATAAAAAAACATTTTAAAAAAAAATTTTAAAAATTTGTTGAAAAAAATTGGTTGGAAAAAAAATGTTGGCATTTATGCTCTTTTGCCCCCGGGAGAGGGGGGGGGGGGCGGCTACGATACCCTGAAAACAAAACTTCAATCATTAAAACACTGAGCGCTGCTGCTGCTACGTTTCCCCGAATTGTCGCGATGCGGAAAGTTGCTTATCGGCAAAGTGCGCATGCGCGTACATTCCGCTGATGTGGAAAGTGTATAAGAATCAAACTGCGCATGCGACAATATTATTCCCGCATTGTTATCCGGAATGAGTCACTTCGCGTATAATTTAGCTACACGGAATGGAGTACTTTCGAGGTGGGTGTTGCAAAATAGTATATTGTGCTACAAGTGCGGAAAGTAGGCAGTTCCACACGAGTGTGAAGTTTGCTGTACGAGCCAGAGGCGAGTCGAAGGGGAGTTGTAGGCGAGTCGTAGGGGAGTTGGAAGCGAGCCGAAGACAAGCGGGAAACGACCCGAAGATGAGCCGATGGCAAGCACTGTAAACTTCACAAGAGTTGCAACTGTCTACTTTCAGCACCTGTTGCACACGATATTTTTTGTAACAAATGCAGGAAATTGTCGATTCGAGACACAATAAGAATAATTTTTTTGGAAATTCATGGTAATTTTTGGAAATTTATGGTAAAATTACCAGAAATTTCCGGAAATTTCCGGTGTATATGTATATTACCGAAAATTCCCAGAAATTCAAGGTTTCCAAAGCTTTTTGGAAAAAATCCAAAAATTTCCGGAAAATGCTAAATTTCAAAAATTTCCGGAAATTTATGAAAAGTGGCTAAATTATCGGAAATTTCTGGTCTCGAAAGTTTTTTGGAAAGATTCCAAAAATTTCCAGAAATTTATGGGAAAATTGCTAAATTTCCGGTAATTTATGAAACATTGCTAAATTACCAGAAATTTCAGGTAACCAAAGCTTCTTGGAAAAAATTTTAAAATTTTCAAAATTTCCGGAAATATATGGAAATTTGCTAAATTTCCGGAAATTTACAGAAAATTGCTAAATTTCCGAAATTTCCGGAAATTTATGGAAAATTGATAAATTTTTGGAAATTTCAGGTATCCAGAAATTCCTGAAATTTTCGGTAATTTATCCGTAATTTATAGTAATTTATCAGTCATTTATGGTAACTTATCACTTCGAGTTTGTCCAAGCACTATTCACTACTCACAATCAGTCTCTCAATCGTCAAATCATAATGAAGTTAGGTTATTATTTCGGCAGTCCTGGAAAGTAAATCTGAATCGAAATGCGCAAGCGCAACAGCAAGAAAAAGTAATCTGGCTGGAAGTGCGCAAGCGCAGCAGCTAGAAAAAGTCTTTTTATAACTGCTTTTTACCACGGCTTTGGAATTGGTCACTTCCCGCACGCAATACATGCCTCGAAAAGCGAACATTTCGTGCGTTCGTTACAAAAAATATATTTCGTTCATTTGAAGGTTCAGAACTATAAATTACAAGAAAAGGTTCATTGGTACTCAGGTAGTTGAAACTCGTCACCGTGCCCCTTCTACTGTTGTTCCGTAGGAAACTACCATCTGGCTGTCTAGTCTCGAAACCCCGAGACGATCCGAGCGATATATCGATTCTCCGATACCAAAACGTTACAAGACAGAACCGAGACTGTAGTCTCAGAAACCGATACCGATACGAGAAAAAATTAAGATTTTTCGATACGATATCGAGACAGTCTCGTATCGAACGGCATCACTAAGAGGTATGCCTGATTTGATATATTGGGCAAAGCCTATTTTCTTACCGCACCATCCACGGACTGGGTTGCATTCATATGCAAGATTATTTTTGATATAGATTATGGAGAAAAGGAGCTAATTTCAGACAGTGAACGTGCGATTAATTAATTCATCTTGTGAATAAATATAAAATTGTAACCGGTGCTAAGGTACGAAGTACCTATGCAAGGTACCCAACCCGTTATGGAGATAAAGGCGCGCGCGACATCTCTTGCATCTGTAATGTTCTTCTATCTCGTCCCCCTTATCCAAGTCTCTCGTTACAGCACTCTGACATCTCTTCCTCAAAGCCTCGGTGTGCCTATTTGCCGTACCGAAACCCCGTGATACTCTTAAAGAAGCCACCTGCATAAGCGATGCTCAGCCCCACATGCGGAGGCTGCATACCTGAGAAGACTGATTTATAGACCTCCGGAAGTTCGAGAAGTAATTTTTCTTCAATTTAATCCAGTTGGAAAACATGAGATATACAATATACATGCATTTAGAGAATCGTCTTTTTAACATCCTAAGGAAGATCAAATTCAAGTATTACTAAACATTCTCTACTTCAGTTTCTCTTCCTTGAAGTTGAGAAAGTTTATTAAAAACTAGTGCCTGGAAATAACTGAAACACGTTGGGGAAACAGAGCCACTCCTAATTTCATATTTTATAATTTCATTTCACTTTTTACGAATAAAGATCCAAAAGATTTTTCATTTTTTTCTGTAAAATGAGTGTTGAGTTTTCTTTTAGAGACTGTTTGGTTTCGTTTCGTTAGGAATTTTGGATGGAAATAATATTTATATAAGGTTTTGATATTCTGTATTTTGATTTAGTAGATTAAAAAACGCTTCCAAACCTTCACCTGCATTTTTTTTATTTCCGTGTCACGTATCATACAGCATATCGACACAAAAAATTACTTTAAATTTTGACCAAGACGATATTTTTAGATTTTGCTGTAGAACGATCATGATAGAAAGTTCCGAATTTGCAGGGGATAGTCGGACACTGTCATGAATTATATACTGAATATGTGACCATGATTATCAAAATCCAAACAGGCAGATATTCTTGAAATATTTCCTTATTTTGTGTTTTTATACATATAAGATTATGACGTGAAGCAACACATAAGTCATACATTTGATGATATTAATCACCTATTTTTTAGATTTTTCTTGTATTAGTTTAATTTACTTTTTAATAAAATAAAAACCTTATAATTTATGATATTCTGCCATATAGTATTATAAAATAACACACTTTTAAATCCAGTGACTAGTTACTTATAGCTAAAATAAATGTTTTAATTTCAGGATATGCCAACAAACGGATCAGAATTTATATAGGGTAAGAGCACTAGTGGTTGGCACTGCGCCAGTTATTGGCACCCTCTCTCATTTTTGTTTAATTTCAAGAAAATGCAAACATTTATCGTATTTTGCTGGTATTATTTTTATTCTACCATTATTTCTGCGTGTACCGACATATATAATTCATACAAAATAATGTCAAATTTAGTTATAAAATAATGAATTCACTTCAGTTCTTAGGGTGCCAAGAATTTATCCGGTTTTCTAAAGAAAATGTTTAGCTGACAACATTTTTTAATTTTGTTCAAACAACGTTGTGAACAAGTGAATCTGTTCCAATTTTTGTGAATATTTAAAAGAAATACTTGCAATATAATCAAAATAAGGAATGAACCTCGGCAATAATTTATTTATTAATTTTAGGGGGGGGGTGCCAATGGAAATTAATATAAAAAGTATGGTCTCTAGTCGTTGGCACCCCAGTGCCAATGACCAGACCATGCAATTCGGGAATGATTTCATTCATTGGCACCCCTGCCTCGCCGGAAAAAAGTAAGGTTATGTAATCTCAAGACCTTGTGTTGACGTGAGCCGTTTCACGTATTTCTGATAAAATGAAGTGTTAAAAGTGCCGGAACAACAAAAGTCGTTACTAGGTATACGAAAAATTAGCTAACAATTATAATAAATGAAGCTGTCATTTATATACCGGATATACCGGTAATCGTAACCTCCAAAGTTCTGTTCAGATAATTTATTATTCTTTTTAGGCCTCGAGGTATAGGTAAATATTGGTTTCATTTAAATTATAAATGGAATTTTATTATCTTTATACATATTGTGTTTAATAATATTGTCTTACAATGTTTTAAATGTTACGCAGGAATTCATGTTATTATAAATAGCCAAAGTTTTTATTTAATCGGTTGGCGATTTATTTTGACTATATTTATTTATCCATGTTTGAATTTGTTTATTCATTTTTCTAGTTTAAAGTAGAAAATGAGTAACATTTATGGTTTTTATTTTATTTATTGCCATACTATTGCCCGTCAGAGAGTATCTCTGAGAAAAGAAAAACATAAGCCGAAGAATACATATATGACATGGCTAGGCTTTATAGCTGCTGTCAAAGATGTTGGCTTGTCCAAAAACATAATTGATAAAATAATAATTTTAGAATTATTAATAGAAAATTTATTTCATATTTTCAGATGCACAATTTGTTTTTATCAATGTTTTAATGCAATTACAGAAGTTTGAAGAGGTTATGTGAGTGTAGTGCCAATCACTGGTGACGAGGGGTGCCAATAACTGGGGTTAGCAGTGCCAAGCACTAAAATTTTGGGACTACATGCTTATTTTTAATAATTTTTCAAGTTTTTTTCATCTTTGAATAATAATTCAACATTCTAGTGTGTTCTGCATAAAATTTGGAGTGCCGGTATGATTATCACTATTTCAGAATTCAATATTTTATGTGTTTATTTATTTCCTAAAGTCTAAATTTCCTCTTAAGGTGCCAATAACTGGTGCTCTTACCCTATTTGAAGCATTTTCATTCCTTCTTGTAATTTATTAGGAAAAATCTAAAAAAAAAATGTCTTGCTCAGTCCCGCCTTGTTGATTACTAGTTCTCTTAACTACCTTTTTTGGTAACGATAATAGTTTTTCAAATAAATAACGAATCAGCAACTAGCTACATTTTTTCTAGTAACATTAACTATAAAAATCGTTACGTTTAGAATTACTCTTGATATGTACTTCGTCTCTTTTTTATGAGAGCCAATACATTTTATCGCTTTTGCAGATATATTTTTATTTTCAGCGCATCAACGGATGAAAAATTCTCAATCCTAATTGTTTTTCGGAAGCTGAAGCAATTATTCACAAGGTACAATACCATGCATAAAAATTCTCATTGAACCAACCAGAATTCTAATTAATTCAACTAGAATAGAATGGTAAATATGCCCTTGCTATAAATTCTGGTTAAAAGTATCCTAAGTATCATCTTTATACACCAATATTCCAATTTATCTGATGATGAATAATATTTTAAATAAATGGGTTTACATTCAAAATTTTACACGTTTACCTACGATTAAATTTGAAAAAGGAATGAAGTTTTCAATGAATTCAACAGCATTTCAATTTAATAATAGTTTTCACCGACATGCATATGGAACTCCTAGGGTTCTCTCATATCTTCTGTTTCAGCTGATCTCGTTATGCAAGATTTTGAGTCTGTTGTTATCAAAATAGATTTTACTATTCACACATATTTTTTAAATATATAGACGATACTTTTATTATTTTGCCGAAAGATAAACTAGATCATGTTTTCGACAATTCAAATATTTCCACCCCAGGCTGATGGCACTATTGTCACGGATCGGTACAGAAACCCATGTGGAAATCGGCCCAACTTAGCCCAACTTATATTTGGGCGCCAATTGGGCCCCAACTGGTTAGCCCAGATAACAAAAAGTGAAATTAATTAACAGATTATTTTAAGTATATGAGTAAGTAGGTGTAATCCCACCCGAATCCTGAAACTTTTCCAATTATTCCGACTTTTTAATGATCAAAATCTATTATAATAAAGCCGATCAGTGTTTGGCGTCTTGATTGGGCTTACGTTGGGCATACCCATAGATCGCCCATAGTGGACGTTTTGCGTTAATTAACAGATTATTTTTATTATATGAGTACGTGGATGCAACCCCATACAAATCCTGAAACTTTTAAATTTACTCAGATTTTTTTGTTATCAAAACTTATGTTGATAAAGCCGATCAGTGTTTGCCGTCTTGATTGGGCTTACATTGGGCATACCCATAGATCACCCATAGTGGACGTTCTGCATTAATTAAAAGATTATTTTTATTATATGAGTACGTGGATGCAATCCTATACAAATCCTGAAACTTTTACATTTACTCAGATTTTTTTATTATCAAAACTTATGTTGATAAATCCGATCAGTGTTTGGTGTCTTGATTGGGCATACCCATAGAACGCCCATATTGGACGTTCTGCATTAATTAACAGATCATTTTTATTATATGAGTACGTGGATGCAATCCCATACAAATCCTGAAACTTTTACATTTATTCAGATTTTTTTATTATCAAAACTTATGTTAATACAGCACATCAGTGTTTGATTTCTTGATTGCGCTTACATTGGGCATACCCATAGAACGCCGATAGTGGACGTTCTACATTAATTAACATATTATTTTGATAATATGCGTAAGTGGATTCAATTCCACCCAAATCGTGAAGCTTTTCCAATTATTCAGAAGTTTTAATTATCAAAACTTATGTTGATAAAGCCGATCAGTGCTTAGTTGTTCTTAATTGGGCTTAAATTGGACTTACCCATAGAATGCCCATAGTGAGCTCTATCGGAGCAAACCAGTCTGGATTCTGAAAACAAAAAGTAACCCCAGTTATGTCGATAGAGGGCAGTAGAGAGTTAAAATGTCGGCTGTGGTCTGCTGCTACTTACATCGCTAAATTTATTTTAAACTGCATCCGGTTAGAAATAAATATGAATCAGGATAATTGTGATAAGAAACGCGGTGCAAATCATAAAATACGCATACCGATAACATTTTCAAGTAAAACAACAATAAATAAACATTTGTTTTAAACTTAGCATTTTGTAATTTTGAATAACCCGCCTGTATTAGTAAACGTGTGCGACTGCGCGAGCCGCAACGCCGCAGACGGGCTCTGTCTTCTGCACTAAAGCAGTCGCGCACGCCATTTTTTCTTGAAGTCGAGTCCGATGACGCTTTCGTAAAATCAGACTATTTTTACAAAGTTCTTCCGTTTTTTTTATAGTAAAAATAAATAAAATAAGTGATTGTCTTTGTGTTGTTTCTAATTCTCAGTTGAGTAATCGTATTAAGCCAAATTTAATGCAAAAACACCACGTCAGATGCTTTCAGGACTGAGCTGACTGTTGGAAGAGACTGGGACGGAGGTCAAGAGGAATAACAGGATGCTGAAAGTTCTTAAATTATTAAAAAGTGTCAAATTTAAAGAAAATAAGAACAAATATTTATTATTTATTATATTTTTAATGTTATGAATTTAATAATTGTACCTTTTTTCATTAGTTGGGCATAAAGTGGGCTGCCCAACTAAGGCCCAGCTATTTGCCTCAATCTGGGCGTTCGTTGGGCTGACCGTTACAACCCAGACAGTTGCCCAGTTGGGCAGTATTTGGGTTGCCCAATTGGGCCCCAACTATTAATTGGGCAATCTGGTTGGGGCCCAGTCTGGCCCCAATAAACTTTTCCTCATGGGAAAGGGTACTTATTGGAGCAGATAAATTAACTTTTCTTCTAATCATCCCATTCAACATAACATAGCTATTGTTAAAAATCTCATAGACACATCATTTAAACTATCACATGAATCTTTTCAAAAGTCAAATATCAACTTTATCAACAAATTTTGTTACTTACTGATTATCCAAAAGAATTTCTTCAAAAACTCAATAATGATCAAACAAAAGCACTTGAAAATCCTTTACCAGAATAACCAAATTTATATCCAGATTATAACGTAGATTTCAGACGTATTGTTTCTGTACAGTTTCATGGTAGTCTGTGTTTTGAGGTTAAAAGAATTTTTAATAATTTTAATATCAAAACAACCTTCAGGATTGATTCTAAACTGGATAAGTTTATAAAATTAGAAGAAGATTCCCTCAACATTTTTCAGCCTACTGATGTAGTATATAAAATTCTTTATATGAATTGTTATGAATGTTACGTTGGCAAGACTGGCGGATTACTTTTCATTTGGACTCAAAAATATTATGATAATTTTAGACAGATTCCAAAGAACCATAAAGTTATTGCGAAACATCAGGTTTTAACTGATCATAAGTTTGATTGGAAACATGCATTGGTTTCACACCATATGCCTAATGAGTTTTTTAAACTCTTACTGTTATCATCAATTCATCATTATTTTATAATGCTATTATTTTGTAACTCATATAAATTAATTGTCTCACAAATAATTTCTCACCCTGACTGCAAAATTCTGTTTCATTTCAAATTTAAGGAACTTCATATTTCTGACTTGTACCACGACACTGGACTTACTCTTTTCAACATAATAAAATTCAAATATTAATAATACAGGTATAGGATTTCTCAATTTCACTTCGTGTTATCGCATATGATTCGTTTTGTATATAGACTTTAAATTTTTCTCTACATTTACAATATAATTGTTTTTCACAGAACAAATTCGAAAGAAGAATTTTAAGAACATGATTATTTCAACCGACATATTGGTTTTTCCAATTTTTCAAATGTAACGACTATTTTTACATTATCATCAGAGAGGGTATTAGATTTGTGTAATATTACGCCCCCCCCCCGTTTTGTCAAATATTTCAGTTTTGAGACCCACTGAACCCGAAAAACAGGTTTTTACGAATGCGTCTGTCTGTATTCTATATACGTTTCTTAGCAGTACTTTTAAGAACCAACAATTCATCTGTATGACTTTTTTTGATGAAAGAAATTACTGTAGTTATATCGCATTTACAAAATGCCAGAAAACAAACGAAAATGAACATTTTAGGCCAAACAGTGCACGATATAAAAAAATATCAGAGGAAGAAAAACGTTGCATTTTGAACACCCTACAAGATTATCACAACAACTTTTTCAATTTTCAAATTGTGTATTCAAAAAATACTTTCAAATTTGCTACAAATCACTTTTAAATAGAACGTATAGTTTTTGTTTTATCCGTCAAAAACGGCACTAAAAATAGAGAAATTAAGTTTTTAGGCAAACAACACAAGATACGAAAAAAACATCCAAAAAAGATCTACAAATTTGTTAGCGATTACATTTTGATGGAACGCGTGGTTTTTTGGTTGAGGATTGAACTATTGTGTTGAGAGTTCATCTTTTCTGGAGAAATTCAACTGTTTTTAGATTACAAATAAAATGTTTTTGGTTGAAATATTAACTATTATATTTTATTTGAGAATTCAACTTTTTTGCTTGGAACTTCTACTGCTTAGTAGAATGTTACTCTTTTTCGTTAATGATTCATCATTTCAATTGAAAATCCTATATTTTTAATTCAACTATTTCGTTTCAAATTTTTTTCTGGCGGGAATGAATTTTTTTAATTGAAAATTTAACTATTACATGTTTGGTTGAAAATTTATCTTCTTCAGTTTAAACTTAAAATATTTGGTTGAAAATTCCTCTATTTTTTTGAAAATTATGCTTTTTTCGTACAAAATTAATATTGGTTGAAAATTAATTTCTCAGGGTACAAATTAAACTATTAGGTTGATAGGTCCTTCTAAATTTCAAGCATTTGTTTGATTTTGAAAATTTTATTAGGAATTATTTTTTTTTGGTAGAAAATTAACCTTCTTGGTTGAAAGAGTATCCTTCTGGTTAAAAAATTATCTCGCTGATTGGAAAATAGAAAATTAAGAGCAACATTAAAAATTAAACTAAAAATTTGTTGTTGATAATTTTCAGAAAGGAAAGGTAGATTTTCTTTCAATCGTAAAAAAACAAGATTAAAACGAAAAATTAAACTTTTGGAAAAACGACATAAAAGACGAAAAAAAATTGAAAAGAAGTTGTCCAACGAAAAAAAATTCACAAATTTTGTATGGGCTCTTGTTAGAAAAATAAATTAAGAACAAAAAAAATACCTTTTTGGAAAAAGGAAACAAGCTACAATAACATTTTATTGAATAACATTCTTCGCCTGAAGTATATTTACAAATTTGGTCGAAACCACTTTACGCTAGGATGCGTATTTTTAGTTTAAAATGTAAAAAGCAACATTGATAATAAACAAATAAAATTTATGAAAAAACAAGACAAGTTGCAATAAAATGTTTAGTAACAAAATTTCTTTCTTTATTATAGTGTGCGCACTTTTTTTCAATCATAAAAACAAGACAATGGACATACGTATGTTTCAATACCAATGCATATTATGAATTGTGATCAAATTATTTATTGACATGATACATTTTTCAAGGTAGCTTAGAATAAAATTCAATGCAGAAGAATAATCAAATATCTAATCAATATGAGAAATTAAACTTGTACTTTATTTTACAATGTCTAATAAAGCAATTCCAGGCCAAGGTACATGAGTAAATGTCATATAAATTTGATATAAAAGTGTTACACATAATGTAGAAAAGTTCAAAATTTGGACGGAATCGAGTGCGAATCACGTGATAGATAATGTGAATGTATTCGTTAAGGCCAAACGAGCATTAACAGAGGAGAATTCATAATCACCACATTACAGCTGCCAGTGCTTTGGCCTTCACTTTTAAAAGGTCTGTGCATAAATGCAGGGAAATACAAAGACCGAGCGCGCAGGGGAGGTAAAGATATTATCGAGAGCGAAGCACGAGAATCAACAGTCGCGCGCTCTATAGGCGCGCTCAAACTTGCGAGCGAAGCGAGCCGCGCGCATGGCGCGCGATGAGAATGGACCCGCCAAACAGGCAAATTGTTTGACATTGCGTTCATATTTCCTGATGAGATGAACATTCGATTCTCGAAACGGCGACACTATATTTGTATAAAGGGTCTGCTTATCTCGTCTGGAGTGTGTCATATTTTACATAAAACTCTGTTCATGATTTATTACTAATAAAAATTAAATACAATAATTTCAAATTCTATGTCAAGGATTGAATCAAGTTGATGTGGGCTTGTGAAATTTTCCAGTTTTATGAAATTTACATTCGTTATCAGAAAATACGCACACTAGCTTAAACAGGATATGTATAGTAGAGATTATCAAGCCTTAAGATGGCATACGTGAACATACATATACATATACATATACATATACATATACATATACATATACATACACATATACATATACATATACATATATATATATACATATACATATACATACACATACACATATACATATACATATACATATACATATACATATACATATACATA